>WOAB01000050.1:0-58525 GCA_027886185.1 Rheum nobile
GGTCCATTTCACAACACCAACACCTGCCCCCACTACAGGCTACCACTATGCTGAAGTGTACGAATCTGAAGGTCATGGGCCTATTTCACCTCAATATGATCAACCGCCACCGCAACAACCACGCTCTAATGACCACCAACGACTGCAGCCCCTCTTCAACCGAAGAAATGCTCAAGGTCCTAACAATGCACTTCACAACGCATGTGCAATCTACTAAGGCCAACATAAAGAGCATAAAGGAGGCCATGTTCCAATATCCGATGAGTTTGCTGGGTGGAGAAAAGAGAGCACTAAAGAGATTTCAAACGCAGTAACCCTCCGAAGTGGCAAGGAATTACAAGTCGCCCCTACAGCTAAAATGGACGACAATGCTGAAATCGAAATTGATGATGAGCAAATTCCACCGCCCCGCGGTGATTCCCACCGCGACCCGGCGACAGCCCCCAGTAATCCCACGCCATTGCCACCCGCCCTGCGGTGATCCATACCGCCCCGTGGTGAGTCCACCGCCTCGCGGTGAAAGCCCAGAGCTCGTAGATTTACCTGAGGATCCCTACGTACTCCCAACTTCCCTCCCCTTGGATCTGAGAAGCCCCTGCCCCCTTCCCCGAGGCACTAAGGAAAGGAGAGTAATTGATGGACAAGGATCTCTTCGACACTTTCAGTAAGTGTGAGGTAAATATCCCACTCCTCAAGCTTGTCAAGAGTGTACCAAGGTCCGCTAAGTTTCTAAAGGAGTTGTGCACTATAAAAAGAAACCAGAAGCTGAGGGCAAGGAAAAGTAAAGTTAGCGAACGCGTATCTGCTGTATTCCAGAGGCGTATGCCAAAGAAGTGCGGAGACCCAGGTATGTGGAGCATTCCTTGTATTATTGGAGACACTAAGTTTGAAAAAGCTATGCTTGATCTTGGTGCCTCCATTAATGTGTTACCCTATTCTCTCTACGAATCTCTTAGACTTGGACCTCTGCAGGAAACAGGAATTGTAATTCAATTGGCTGATAGGTCTAGTGTCTACCCTAGGGGAGTATAGAGGATATCCTTGTTATGGTTGATAAATTGATATTTCCTGCTGATTTTATGTCTTAGACATGGAAACATATACGAAGGCAACTCCTATACTGGTAGGTAGGCCGTTTTTTAAAAACTGCTAAGACTAAACGTGATTTGCAAAGTGGGACACTTTCGATGGAATTTGACGGGGAGAAGTGTAGAATATAAACATTTATGAATCCATGAAACACCCTGCGCAGACCATTCTCTATGCTCCATTGATGTGATCGTATCTATTACACAAGAGTTCTTTGATATCTAGTCCTGATGAGTTGAATGACCCATTGTTGATAAATACTTGGACTTGTCCTATGATGGGAATACTCTGTACCCTCTAACATACAGGATAGCCAGCCTCAGTTGGAAGCCCATGGTAAGTACCTGGACAGATCCTTTGGGCGTTGGACCCATTCTACTAAACCCGAGCGAAAGGCTCGTCCTCTTGGTGAACAGGCTCCTAAGATCGAATTGAGCCGCTGCCAGACCATCTCAAGTTCGCTTTTCTTGGAGCCAACGACACCTTGCCGGTCATTGTGTCTAACAAGCTGACTGCGGACCAGGAAATGAAGCTTTTAGGCGTGCTCAGGGAGCATAAAACCGCGATTGGATGGACCATTGCAGATATAAAAGGGATAAGTCCCTCGACTTGTATGCATCGGATTCTCCTTGAAGACAGAGCTAGACCATCCAGGCAGCCATAAAGAAGGCTCAATCCTCCGATGATGGAAGTGGTGAAGAAATAAGTGCTAAAACTCCTCAAGGCTGATATGATCTTCCCTATTTCGGATAGCCAATGGGTAAGTCCAACCCAGGTGGTCCCTAAGAAAGGAGGTATTACTATAGTGGAGAATCAACAAGGAGAGTTAATTCCCACCAGGACCACCACAGGATGGAGAGTGTGCATCGATTACCGTAAGCTGAATGCGGTAACTCGGAAAGACCATTTCCCCCTGCCCTTTATTGATCAAATGCTAGAACGCCTTGCTAGGCGACCCTACTATTGTTTCCTCGACGGATATTCAATATATTTCCAGGTGGCCATTGCACCAGAAGACCAAGAGGAAAACCACTTTTACATGTCCCTTTGGCACCTTTGCATACCGCAGAATGCCATTCGGATTGTGTAACGCACCCGGTACATTTCAACGATGTATGGTTAGTATCTTCTCTGACTATGTTGAGAAATTCATTGAGGTATTCATGGATGACTTTACAGTGCATGTGACTAGCTTTGATTCATGTTTAACTCATTTGGCCCTCATACTAAAGCGATGTGTTGATACCAATTTGGTTTTAAATTATGAAAAGTGTCATTTTATGGTAGAATAGGGAATAGTACTGGGTCATATTGTCTCTGCTAGAGGTATTGAGGTCGATAAGGCGAAGATTGATGTAATTCAGTCTTTGCCTTATCCTACTAATGTGCGTGAAGTGCGCTCCTTTTTAGGTCATGTAGGTTTCTACCGAAGATTTATCAAGGACTTCTCAAAAATATCCTCACCCCTATGCGAGCTACTAAAGAAGGAAGTGACCTACGCATTCACTAATGAGTGCAAGGAAGCGTTTGATTGCCTGAGAGAACGCCTGACAAGTGCACCTATCATTCAGGCACGTGACTGGTCTCGCCCATTTGAGATCATGTGTGACGCTAGCGATTATGCAGTTAGAGCAGTTCTAGGACATAAAGTGGGACGGGCATCCCATGTGATTCATTATGCCTCCATGACTCTGAATGGAGCCCAAAGAAACTACTCCACTACTGAGAAGGAAATGCTGGCGGTTGTCTTTGCCTTGGAAAAGTTTAGGCAATATCTTTTGGGAGTCAAGGTGATTATCTACACAGATCACGCTGCTCTTTGTTACCTGATGACGAAGAAAGAAGCAAAGCCAAGACTAATCCGATGGGTTCTCCTTCTCACTGAATTTGATGTGGAGATCCGTGATAAGAAGGGAGCAGAGAACCTAGTCGCAGATCACCTAAGTAGGCTCGTCCATGAGGAAGATAAGCCCGCAGAACAGAGCCCCATTCACGACACCTTTCTGGATGACACACTTTTTATAATAGAAGGAAGTTCAGAAAACAAGCACCGCCCCGCGTTGCCCACCGCCACGACCCGGCGAGTCATAGCCAGTATGATGTTGGAGATGTCACCGCCCCGCGGTGGCCACCACCGCGACCCGGCGGTAGATTTGTTTGACAACCAGGAGAGCTCACCGCGACCTGCAATGATAGTACCGCCCCGCAGTCACATCTCTGGAGTCACACTGTGCTCTGGAGATACTTCTGCCCCTCCCTCTAACATAGCCATGGACGTCTTCGGAATCCGTTCTTTCAGACCTTGGTACGTAGATATCGTCAACTATCTGGTTCGAGAGGAAATACCCCCGGATTACACCAGAGCTCAAAAGGCGAGGATACGGAGAGAAGCTCGCCACTATGTGTGGGATGATCCTTACCTGTGGAAGCATTGTGTCGATCAGGTAGTGCGCCGATGCCTCCCAGACAATGAGGTACAATCTGTCCTTAACTTTTGTCACTCTGAGGCTTGTGGAGGTCATTTTGGAGCGAATAGGACTGCTAGGAAAGTATTGGAAGCAGGATTTTATTGGCCACACATCTTTAGGGATGCTTACGCCTTCTGCAAATCCTGCGATCGATGCCAACGGGTTGGAAACATCACCAGAAGGAATGAAATGCCGTAATCATCATTAATCTTTTGTGAGGTCTTTGATGTTTGGGGCATGGATTTTATGGGACCCTTTCCTAGCTCTCATGGGAATCTATATGTATTGCTTGCGGTGGACTACGTTTCCAAGTGGGTGGAAGCAAAGGCCACTAGGACCGATGATTCTAAGGTTGTGGCAGGTTTTCTCAAGGAAAATATTTTCTCAAGATTTGGAATACCCAAAGTTTTAATTAGTGACAGGGGGACCCATTTCTGCAACAAGACAGTAACTGCCCTACTGAAGAAGTATCACGTCACCCAGAGAATCTCTACAGCCTACCATCCTCAAACTAATGGGCAGGCCGAGAACTCCAACAGAGTGATTAAATCTATACTGGAGAAGACAGTAGCAGCTCATCGGAGGGATTGGAGCACCAAGCTCAATGATGCGCTGTGGGCATACCGTACAACTTTCAAGACTCCGAAAGGAATGTCCCCTTTTCGGCTGGTTTTTGAAAAAGCTTACCACCTCCCCGTAGAGCTTGAGCATAAAGCATGGTGGGCAATAAAGAAATGCAATATGCAACTGGATGAAGTGGGGGAATTCCGTAAGCTGCAGCTGCAAGAACTGGAGGAACAACGCCTTGAAGCCTATGAGAACTCAGTTAACTACAAAGCGAAGACCAAGCAATGGCATGACAAGCATATTCTGCGGAAAGATTTTAAGCCATGAGATAAGGTCCTCCTGCTTCAATCCCGGCTCAAGCTCTTTGCTAGGAAACTGAGGTCCAAATGGACGGGTCCTTATGAAGTTGCTGAAGTTCACCCCCATGGTGCCATTGGACTGATAAACCCCAAGACATGCAACATCTTCACAGTCAATGGCCACAGGCTAAAACCCTATTATGAAGGCTTTGATCCAACCCATGTTGATGCAATAAGTTTCGGAAGCCCTGAGGCTGAAACAGGGTGAGCCATAGCCTACGTCGAGCCAACGACGTTAACCAAGGCGTTGTCCGGGAGGCAACCCGGGTTAGTTGTTTGATATTTCCCTTTCATTAGATTATTTTCGTAGTTTATTTTTGCTTTGTTTCGTCCGCCTGTTACTCACATTTCAGGTACGAAAGTAAATCCGAGACGAGACATGTACCCAGCTCGCATCCACCGCCTCGCGTTGTAACCCCACCGCCCCGCGGTGGATCTCACCGCCCCGCGGTGTAGGTCTGGTATGGTTTCTCCACTAAAAAAAAAATAAAAAAATAGAAGAAATAAAGGGCCCCGAAAAAACCTTAAAAAAAAATAAAAAAATAGAAGAAATAAAGGGCCCCGCCAAACCCTAATCCCTTTTTCTTTCTCTTCCCCGTCTCTCTCTCTGCCGCACCCCCATTCCATGATCTCAAACCCTTAACCCAAAGCTTTACCCGCCCCAATCTCCCTTGTTCCTCGCCTTGGTAGTGGCAACCTTTAACCCAACTTTGATCTTCTCTACCCAAGCCTCCCTTTGTAACGATTTCCGAACTTCCCCGTGGTGGTTAGTAGTTGAAGGCGGTGCCATTTTGTTCTAGTGGTGTGACCGGTGCAATCTGGGTGTTCTTCCGGTTGTTCGGTGGTGTTGAAAGAGGAATCGAACAGTGACCGCCTCGCGTTTCAATCTCGCCGCCTCGCGCGTATCGAATTTTGAATTTGGAGAAGAAGGTGAACAGTCGCCGCCCCGCGTCCACTTCGCCGTGACCCGGCTACTACGCTCAGTAATCAGCACCGCCACGCGGTGACTCGTGGTCATTCCTCAGTGGGTTGTAAGTCTTCCTTGCCTCGTTCTTTCGCTTCGAGCACTTACTTCATTATATAATGTCGAGAGCTAGGAAGGTTGGGATGACCGAGGAGGAGTGTCGACTGTATGATGTGGTGTCAGCAAGACATGTCCACCCGACTCGCTTCTTTGATAAGGGATCACTAGCCGAGTTGGGCTTGTTAGAGATGACTCAACAATGTCTGGACATGATGGGATTGGGGGGATTCCTAGACAAATGCGCGCCCACATTCCATGAACTATGCTTCCAGTTTATAGCCACTGTATCTCGAAACCACACGCGACGCATCATCGATGGTAGGGAGCAGAAGTTCATCGCTAGGATCACCTTTAAATATGAGGGTCGGAGTTATGGTATCCGTATTGAGGAAATTAGGGAGATGCTGGGTGTGTCAAGGCCAGCTACTGAGAAGTGGAGGCGAGGTCCTGACAAGGCGGACCTGAAGGAATTCTAGACCACCGCAACGAGCATGGCTGAATATCAAAAGCGGTTGGAGAATAGTAACAAACTTGTCCACCCCTGCTTCCGCTTAGTCTACACAGTGGTGCTTCGGACATTTTGTGGGTGTATGGAGGAAAGAAAGGTTTCTTTGAGGAGCCTTGGTCTCTTCTCCCTGATGATCGATCCTTTAGATGAGGAGACCCCTGCATGGATTGTCATATGGCTGCATGAGCTGCAGCAGATTCGCGAGGGCGCCGCGCGAGATATTGTTCCGGGTGGGATGATCACCTTAGTTGCTGTGGCCTATACAGGCTGACATTGCATGCGATATCACGGACCAGCTGAGTGCAGCTGAGGCCTTCATGCAAGAGCAGTACTTTGGGCGGCATCAACCTCCATCGAGCTTTCAACCGTATCCACCTTTCCAGTGAGTCTTTGTACTTTTCTCCCTATTTTGTTTTGTTTTCGTCTTTACATTGAGGACAATGTGTGTTTCAAGTGTGGGGAGGGATTTAGACTCACTGTTTATCATAGCTAGTGTACATATTTTATTCTTGCATTTCTTATTTCTATTCAAAAAAAAGAGCCAAAAAGAGGTAAAAAGGCACCCAAAATCCTAGGATGAGCCGAAAACCCGCAAGGGCGGCTCAGGTAAAAAGCAGGTAGTCCGACTGGTATAGACCAGGGCAAAAGTGGACTGGAGTGATATGAGCACATGTGAGACATCTAGTAAAATGAAATGAGTGGCTTGGTGAAAACCCAAAAGGGCACCTCGGCAAGATGAGCGAAAAAGAAGAAGAGTGATTCTAGGATTTCTCTCTACCTATTGGCGAGGCGTCATAAGAAAAGGCGGTATAAGGAGTTCGGGTAGGTCACTTTGGAGCAATAAGAAGCTAGACAGGAGTTAGGAATAGATTTATCTCGCATCAGGTGTTTTGGTTGTTTGAGGCTGATTGTTGAGCTGTTGTAGTCATTGGTATCATCTGTTGTCACACTTCCTGAGGCCTTGATATTTGATGAGTGGAGTATGGTTGATTTAATTTACTCGGGACGAGTAAAGGTCTAAGTGTGGGGATATTTGATAGGTGTCATTTCATGCACCTTAACTAGTGATTATTGACACAATTTAGATGAAGTTTCGGTGTAGAATTAGGCTAAGTCTGTAACCCAGGGAAAGAGTTGAAGCAGTACAAATTTGAAGGTTTTACAGCTTAGTGAAGAGGAAAGAAGATGAAGGATGAAGAAGCTGGCCAATACCGCCCCGCGCCTGAAGCCACCGCGACCCGGCGATGTTCCTCAGAGAAGTGCAACGCAAAGCCACCGCCTCGCGGTGGGATATTACCGCCCCGCGGTGGAAGAGAAGGGTGCGCGGCCAGCGTGTCATTTGTTTCCATTTTAGTATTTTAGTATTTTATGTCTTATTATATTTTATTTCCTTATTTTATCTGCTAGGTTAACTTTCTACGAACCTATTTAAGATCTTTTTCGTTAATTTTGAGAGGAGTTCGATCCTCTCTCTTTTGATAATTCAACTTCTAGGTTTTTTGAACAATGGATAGCTAAACACTTTTGTTTTGCTAGACAATTGAAGCACTACAATGAATTGGTTGTGAGATTTCTATCCCGTGTTCTATATCTTTTAAGTTGGATTGATTCTCTTGATTAAACTGTCTATTGATTTATGTTGATTCTTCTGGCGTAGCTAACTAGGTTTTTCGACATCTATCATATTGCTAGGATTGCATATAGGGGTTCCGAGTGCATATCTAGTGGTAAACACAATTGTGCGTGTAGGGGTTCCGAGCGTACAATTGTGAGTGAGAATCAGTTGCATGTTAAGTAGGGGAGTGAGTACTTGTACGTCTTTCTACTTGCATGTATCCTATATCCTTGTGTGCATTGCTATTGCTGTGTTGGTGCTAAGGTACACTGACAACTGTGAGAATCTCTGGTATTTTATCATTAGCATAGTAATAAGTCTATCGACAACTGTGAGAATCGATAGTACTTAAGATCAGGGTGGGAACAATTATAAGATAGTAAAAGAACTTGGAAATATAGTTTTCAGTGATCAACCTATTGCATTTGTGGTGTGGATATTTGTCTGGTGGAATACTTTCTCTAATCATATTCCTTCTTCTATTATTACTTGTACTTTTGTTAATCCTGCGATTATTCCAAACCCCCCCCCCTCGTTACTTGTTAGTCACACGTTATTGCATGCAGATAACCGACTCCCTGTGGGATCGACTCTGACTTACTTGCTATACTCTTTAGTAGGTGAATTAGGATTTCTTTGACAGGAAAACGACACCGATTTCCGGCCCTGTCATGGCGGGTGGGCTCGGCTTTGGGCACGGCAGTGGGTCTGGAATGGGTCGCCGGGAGTGCGCGAGCGAGGGCAAAGTGTGCCCGCTGGGTCGCTCGCGGGCGCGGCTGCGTTGTTGGAATCGATGGGCGCGCGCACGAGCGAGGGAGAGAAGGTGCCCGTTGAGTCGCTCGCGGGTGCGCGGCTGGAGTCGTCGGAGAAGGAACGTACGTTGTGTGTCGGCTGGCTGCTCTGATACTAGTTGATGCATTCCGAGGTGGCTCGGAACACGTTTGTTGCCCGATCTAGGCATGAAGCGGCAGTGGATCCTTCTCTTGTCATCGGGATAAGTACGAACCACCTAGGAGATGGTTCGTGGGTCTCTTATGCTCGCTTTTGGGGCGAGGACGGGGCGAGACGCTCGAAGCGATGAGCTATGGAGTTGGTGCAGTAGCATCTGCAGCGGAAGAAGGGAGATGCGAAATGAGAAAGTGTTTGATGTTCGAACCCGAAGAAGGAGGATTGAATCAACTCGTACTTCACTTGGGTTTATTAAATCTGAACGTGGGAAATAATGAATACAACGAAGGCTACTTATAGCCTTAAAGCTTGGCCAAGAACCCTAATGGGCTTGGGCCGACAACACACTAATGGGCTAGCCTTCTCTAGCAAGAGAAAGGCACACGCCCGAAATAGAGAGTACGGAAATAGAAATGCTAAAAAGGGAAACATGTTAAAACGGAAAATAACATAAAATAGGCTAAACTAGACTAAGTCCTAAACCAAGGAGGACGCCAGGGTCTTGGTCGCCTTGGGCTCATCGTAGCCCGGCTTGAGTCGAGCCCGGGACGCATCAATATGTTTGTGACTTTTTTCTGGGTTTTTACTAAAAAAATAATTTAGGACGTTTGTTTTCAAATTCGGACAATAGATCAGTTCACATGGAAATAATGTTTCTGACCTCAACAATTCTCTTTTAGACACCAACATTCAGTTGGTCTAGGGGTTTGGCACTAGGCTCCCTTAAGTGTTCTATCTAGAGGTCTCGAGTTCAATTCCTGTCGGAGGCATGTATGGAGACACTGATGTTGGAAGGGGTCTACCACTTCGTTTGCCAACACTACCCCAGTCTGGACGTACATCGACTCTGACCGATCGAACCAGGCGATCAAGACCAAAAAAACAATTCCTTATTAGACATGGGGACTGCCTATCATCACACTAATTTAGTCGAACATAACACCACTGTATTTGTAAATTGACTAAAATATCTCTTTATATACAAAATTCTTCTTTTGTGCCTCCATCCTAAATCTCTTATGTGGCACCGATACTCGTTGTAAAAAAATTGAGGGAAATTATTTTGACAACACCCCTCAAGCTAAGGGGAACAATTTCGACAGTTCCAATCGAAATAAGGGAAACACGATGAAAAAATTTCTCAAACTATGACTTGCAAGAAACACATTATTCATGTAAAAATAAAATAAAATTCAAGTTTCTAACACAGTATGAAAGTTTACTTATCGTAAAAACAAAGCCAAAATCTAGGTCATCAAACATATCAAATTCGTTACCCAATTCATTTATTTTTTCTTTTCTCCAACTTAAACTTAGCAATAAAGTTGATCGATAATAACAACTGACTGCTATGAAGAAAATAGGGTTAGACAAGTTCCAGTCATAATAAAGGGAATCGTTTCAAAGTTTCCATTTATAATAGGGGAACTTATTTTCAGTTTTCCAGGGCGTGGATGCAGTATTTGGTCTAATTACCCTTAGCTTGAGCAGAACTATTTTTTTTGTTTTTTTATCTTTAACAAGGGTTATTTTGTCATAACAATAATAATGCGTTGTAAATTAAATTTAGGTGTGATGATAGACACTTATGTTAGACATTAATCATAAGATTAAAATTTTCCGTTATCGATCAGACAATTAGTTTAAGACTTGTGCTCCGTTTGCTAATGTACAATATTTAAGAACAACATGTTGTAATAAAAAATCTAATATAAACTAATACTTTTTTGAATTGAAAATTATTTATTTTTATATTAAAAAGTAAAATTTTCCGTTATCGATCAGACAATTAAAAAATCTAATGTACAATATTTAAGACTTGTGCTCCGTTTATTTTTATGTAGCAAATTCTTTATATTTTTTTAGCAAAAAAATATGCTGATATAATTTCATTTCAATATTTTATAATATATCAAAGATAGTATTATCTATTTCTAAAACAGTTAAATATGAACAATACATATTAAATTCTTGTTATATATTTATTACTTAATTATGATCGAATTCGACACCTTATGTTCAAGATTCATACCTATACTTTGTCTGTATTTTAACGTTTCCTAATTAATTAGCCTATTGTTGAAACAATGATATTTCCTCTAGATTTAATGATGATAAACATCATTAGATTTTATGATTTACATATTTCTATGAGTTTAAGAAAGATTGAATAAAGTACAGAACGATGAAAATCAAGAAAGAAAGCAAAACAAAAAAGTAAATTAAGGAACTCAGAGTCAAACAAGGGAACAACGGGGCTAAGTAAAGTAAAGAAACGACACACGCATTGTGAGAAGAAAGAAAGAAGGGAATAATGCAAGGAATTAAGTGTTTTATGCTAGAGACGCGCGCTGGGAACTTCAAAGAAGAATCGCTAAATTTGAAAAGAAGATTTCAAGAACTTTTGACTGGAAGGCACGAGAAAGATAAAAGATTTAGTTGATTATATGATAATTTATCATTGGAAAAAGCCTAAAACATATGTATTTATGAAAATAGATGATGTTAGGTTAATTATCTTAGCACGTGATGGGCCATGCTAGGTTAGTTTAATGGGCTTTATCCACGGCTATACATACATGATATATAACCTAGCAATGGTTACACAACTTGAGCATACAACGGCGACATAGAGAGAGTAAAGAAGACAATGTACGAGCTTTGTGTGAGTAAGTTGTCAAGGGTTGAGTCATTGATTTGGTTATTAGGGTTATTTTTCACTTGCTTAGAAGTTAGGTGATCTAGGAACTTTGTGTGACTAGATCTTAGGCCAAACTTGCTTGATTGTTTGTAATCCATTAATAACAAAAATAGACATTTGAAATCCTACTAGGTTAATCACCTAGAGGTAGATGTTCTTCCTGATCAAGTAGTTGGTTCATTGAGTTTTCTCTATAAAGAAATGTGTCACTATTACTTGTATGTTTGTTATTATTCCGTTGTCCAGGGAATAATATTGTCGTCCCTGACTAACACGTTGCGATTCAATAATTGGTATCAGAGCCGACGTTTTGGCTTGAGTCCGGACGTGATTTGTGAGGATTCACAAATAAGTTTAGTATGTAATTAAGTTTACGAACTACTCCTTACATTTCCAATTGATTTTAAAATGAAACTTAAACTTATATACTAAGCTTGATAATTGAGCCCAAAAAACATCTCTCCACAACAAATAATATCAGATCCGGCGGCCTGTGTATCCATGCCTATGAACTCTCGTAATTTCCCCCGCAACACCTATGAAGTCTCGGGATCCTGCACCATGAATATATGTCTATAGCATATATCCAGGCCATTTTTCTTGAGTCTAAGAATATCCAGGCCATTTTATGCAATAGAAAAATCCTGCTTTAAGTACAATCCTCGTATGCATGCATGTATATTCACTTGAATGCTTAATTCTTTTCTCTAATTAATTAGTTAAGCTACTATCATAATTTTCCCCCATTAGTCACGTTTCTTTTTCATATCTCACGAATCTTATAAAATTTCTCCGGGATGAAAATTCCTTCAATTCAAGTAATAGTTGACCATATATATGATCGGAATTTCTTATCTATATTCTAAGAATATAGGTTATGACTTCTAAGGAAAATTTCTTAACCTTAAAAAAGTTATAATTTTAAAATTAATAAAAATTAATATTTGATAAGGCTAAAGTCGTTATGCCTATCAAAGAATCCCTAAAAATCTAACTGAATATAGCAGGCAAGTAAGGATCGAATCCCACAAGGAGGTAAACAATCTTTATATATGCAAAGGTTGTATGCCAATAGTAACAAAGGAGGGGGGTAGGTTTGTATCAAGTAACAATGTAAATCAATGCAAAAGATGTAATCAATGGGTGAGAAGTAACTTAGCCAGACAAATATTCACACTTCAGTTTGATTGGTTGATCCTAGATTATCTCAAATTCCTACTAATGAATATTCCTATAACGATATTATGTATATAGATAGGTCAACTAGTCCTGAAAATACTTACCATTAAACAATCAAGAAATAATCAAGATTCAATCTAACGGCAGCAGTAAGCATAGGAATTAAGAAGGATGCATGCAATACTTAACAACTAGTCAGTACTAGACATGTAATCAATTCTCTTCACAATAAACATTCACAACTAGTTCCTATAAATTTCGGTTGCTACACAAGATAAGGGATTTCAACTAGAAATATCCAAACTCTAGCAATAGAAAATCACTAATATCAACTAGATGATCAGACTAATCAAATCAGCAAGAATCAATGGGATGAAGCACAAAAAGAATCAATATAATCAAAGGAAAGGAAATAGAGTTATAATCTCACAACCAAATACAAACGAAGGCTTCAATCGTCGGACTAAGCAATGGTTGCTTAGTTCTTCATAGTCTTCAAAGCGTAAAACTCTAAGGGAAAAACTGAACGATGATGTGTTAGTTCATTATGAAAAGGCTGCTATGAAAAGAGATAAATAACCTAGCTAAACCTAATTCCTAAGATAAGAAATAATATCTTCCTAAAAGGAAATTAAACGAAACAATAAAGAAATAAAATAAAAAGAAATAAAGTAAACAAGTCTCGGACGAAATCTCGAACGCGCTCTTCGCTCCGCGTATGAACAGTATCCGTGACCGCAAAAATATTTCCGCGCCCGTGGAAATGCTTGACAGCTTCATCTGCTTCTGTCGTACAACCGCGACCGCGGCCCTTCCTTCCACGCCCGCGGATTGCCTCTGCAGCGTCTTCAGCTTCTCGCTTGCGGTCTTCTCTTGTGATGGATTTGCCTTATCGTCAATGTCTTCACAATATGCACTAAAATCCTCCGTTCCACCACTTCTTCTCTAAAACTCCATTCTCCTATATTGTGTCCTAAATACACATAAAATGGTACCTAATAATCAGTAACAACTCCTAGTTACGCACTACTAAGTAGAGCGTATCAAATTTTATATAAAAATGTGCTTAATCTATATTCTAAGGACGTAGGTTACAAAAATCGATATACGGTCGATATATGCACGTACGGATAGATATCTAGTAGTTCGCACCGCACGAGCCAAGACAATTCATTTCATTTGGGCTTTCTGCTTGGCCATTCTTGGGCTAACTTCTGGTCTCTTTGAAATTAAGTTCTAATGGATATTCCAACATACCTATAAGTCAGGTCTCTTACGTAATTATGGATCAGATCTGCCAACCTCCCTCGAGCCTAATAGATCTGAGGGGCAATTGTTGTAACACCCACAAAACTAAACCCTTTTGGAAAGGTATTACCGCCAGTGACCCCAGTGTTCCTTACCGAGATCACCCAAGGCTTTACCGTTTAAATACAATTTATGAAATACAAATGATACATAATGATCAAAGCATTCAATCCCAACATAACATTGTTAAAGAAACATGAGTCACGGGATTACAACCCAATCCCGAATAGGCCAACACATAGTTTAAACCAAACACAGCGGAAGTCTTATAAAGCACATTACAACCAAAGTCATTGTCCAAAAGATCTCAACCTGATTAAAGAAATAATTAAAACGTTCAAAAACCACTATCGACTCTATAGTCCTTCTATTCTTCTGAGCTACTTTCGATCTGATGTGCCGAATCGAACGGATGACACCAGCCCACATGCGGAGAACAAAGTTCGTGGGTTAGTCTACTTGAATAGACTAGCAAGGGTAAAAAGCAGAATGGTTCGAAGCAGTCGTATTAGGTTAGACTCATCGCTTCTCGAATAATAATCGATGACGATAGTCAACCATCATACTCCTACTGGAATAGACAAAAGGTATGCACAAGAGAAGATTCTGGAAGACTGAATCTTCACAGAAATCGACTCGAAAAGAGACTCCAAGAGATTGAGTCTTTAAGGAAATATGACAAATCTGGAATGTTTACAGCATCATACAACAATGATTTAAAAGTTGACTGAGATGCTTCGGTTCACGACCAACCTCATCGCATACAGCGAATCCAGATTGGAAAGAGAACGTACTATGATCAAAGTCGAGACGAGTTTTCCTAGCTGCACTATAACTTAGCTGCACTACTCGCCGAAGGTTTATTAGTTATGTGCGTCGAGTAGCACTTATCTGATTTATGTTTCAAAAACACACAACACGTTATTAGACTTTTACATGTGTACCCCATCATTGGGACGACACATCTTAGTATACGTTCCGTCGAGAGTGACATACACCGGAAGGTTTGTGACACCAGCTAAGTGTCCTGTCTCTACACACTTGTGAAAGAGACCGATCATGATCTTAGAACAGTACCAGATGGAGACGAGCCACCCCGATACCAGATTATAAAGAAATGACCGGACGAAGTCCGAGTACATTCCTAACTAACAGTGCTAACCACACAGATACAACACAATAACAGTTATAGGATAAATCCACATAAAGGCCCGAAAGGCGATCACAGATAATAGCGTTGTTCTAAAAGATATACAACCTATTATATGATTTTCAAAACAGTTTATCAAAACCGTTTCCAGACAAACAGAGTATTCATTCCAAATTAATTACTCAGATAAACTACTGATAATTAATGTAAATATGGAACGAATGAGCAAGAGCGAACCGCCACTTGCCTTAATTCACAGAATAGAAATAAGCCTTAGGACAACGACGGGATTCCGGGCTCGACACGGGTATAGCTCCGCTAGCACAAACACCTTTGAGTCGACCCATAAAAGGAACCCTAAGTTAGATCCGACATAACCACAGTACGAATCTAAAAACGACGAAAGAGAACGAAAGGAAAGACGCCCCGACCACAACCAACTAAGCCAAAGCCACGAAGGCATTCTGGGCACTGGCGGCGGTCGCTGTTCTTGGCGGCGGTCACCGCAGTTCATCACGACGGTCGCCGTGAAGAACGCGGCGGTCGCCGTGAAGAACTCAGACGACAGAAGCGGTGAGAAAACTCACCCAAATGATGCGCGTTTTGACCCCTTTATGCCTTTCCTGGGTTCTGACCTCCAAAGGCAACCAAAAGGCTTCTAAAGGGCTTATGGAACACCACCAAACGACACCGACGAGAGCTTCCGAACTCCGGAGAAACACAACTCCGACGACACGAAAATTTGGCAGAGGTTCGGTGTTTGGGATGGCTCAAATCCCTTCCCCAACACTTCCTTTTATAGCTAAAGCATCGGGAGCACGAAGATGGGCCTACGAAAGCTAGTTTGGCGCTTGCCAGAACCACGTCGGCGACCATCGGTTAAAGACCTCTGGGTAATCACGGCGGGCGCCGCAACTTTGCCTACGGCGGGCGCCGTAATTACGGCGGTCGCCGTTCCTAGCTCTGGCGAGCCCAGCGTAGGAGACGACGGCCTGACACATCGGGCCCAGCGACGGCGGGCGCCGTGACTGTACGGCGGTCGCCGTTTTGCCTTTTCCCGCCCATTCAGCTTTTGGATGAGAAAGACATTAACCCGGGATAAAAATTATCATACGTGAACGCGTATAAACATTCGAAGCACGTCGTCTGTATTTTATTTCACTGAGAAAAATATTACAGATACAGAGCACATTACAGAATGTCTCAAGCTACCTGAATTAAATCCGACGTACTAAACGGGTACTCGGGAAAATTCCAAAATTCCCAAAATAACCTTACAAAAATACGGGGTATCACATCTCCTCCCCCTTAAAAGAAGTTTCGACCCCGAAACTTAGGTCGAAAATAACTCGGGAAAATGCATGGGCATATCTGACTCGATTTCCCACGTCTCCCAAGTAACTTCTTCGGTCCCTGACTTGGACCACAACACTCGTACCAACGGCACAATCTTGTTGCGCAAACGCTTCTCCCGACGCTCCAAAATGCGCACGGGCAACTCTTCATAAGTACCATTAGCTTGAATCTTGATGTCCTCATAACTAAGCACATGAGACTCATCTGACACATACTTTCTGAGCAAAGATACGTGGAACACGTTATGCACCGGGTGAGCCGATGGCGGCAACGCCAAGCGGTACGCTAGAGATCCTACTCTATCCAGAATCTCGAATGGTCCCACGTAGCGAGGGTTAAGCTTCCTACGCTTACCAAATCTGAAAACTCCTTTGGATGACAATACCTTGACAAAAACCTTGTCACCGACCTCGAACTCGACAATCCTGTGCTTCCGATCTGCATAGGACTTCTCGACTCTGAGCGGTCAACATCCTTTGTCTGATCAAAGCAATGTCTGAGGCTGTCCTTTCGACCAACTCTGGTCCAAGCAGAATTTTGTCGGCATTATCATCCCAACAAATCGGAGATCTGTATCTGCGACCATACAAAGCTTCAAACGGGGCCATCTTGATTGTAGCATGCCAGCTATTGTTGTATGTGAACTCAATCAGACTCAAGCTGTCCTCCCAGCTAGTCGGACGATCGAGTACACAAGCTCTAAGCATATCCTCCAGGGTCTGGATGGTCCTTTCAGACTGGCCATCTGTCTGAGGATGAAACGCGGTGCTCAACCTCAACTCGGTTCCCATAGCCTTATGAAGTTCCTGCCAGAACCTTGACATGAAACGGCCATCTCGGTCCGATACAATGGTCTTAGGAATGCCATGTAAGCGGATAATCTCCTTCTGGTAGACTTCTGCTAACTTTTGGGTTTCCCATGTGGTCTTGATGGCTATGAAATGAGCACTCTTCGTAAGCCTATCCACAATTACCCAGATAGCATCCCTCTGACTTCGAGTCTTTGGTAGCCCAGTGACGAAGTCCATGGCGATGTCCTCCCATTTCCATTCTGGCACTGGGAGAGGTAGAAACTCACCACCTGGCCTGCGGTGTTCGATCTTGACCTTCTGGCAAGTTAAGCACCTTGCCACAAAGTCTGCTACGTCCCACTTCATGTTTGGCCACCAAAACGTCTTCCTGAGGTCCTTGTACATCTTGCTATTGCCAGGATGCACAAAATAAGCAGATGAATGAGCTTCTCTCATCACCAACTGACGAAGACCTTCTGTGTCAGGCACACAGATCCGATCCTGAAACCAAAGTGATCCATCATCCTTAACCACAAAACTGGGAGCTTTCCCATCCATCACTTCACTGCTTAACTTCACCAAGATGATGTCATCGACTTGCTTTTCTTTGATCTGATCTAGCAGTGTAGCCTGAATTTCCATCATACTCAGGTACCCTCTACGCTGGTCATACAAGACTTCAATGTCGCATGACTCTTGGTTTAGCTTGGTCTGAGCAGTAAGTAGAGCAACTTCAGTCTCATGCGTTGTCTTTCGGCTTAGTGCATCAGCTACTACATTAGCCTTGCCCGGATGATACAGCAACTCCATGTCGTAGTCTTTGAGCAACTCTAGCCAGCGGCGTTGTCTCATATTTAGCTCCTTTTGAGTAAATATATACTTGAGACTTTTGTGGTCAGTGAAGACTTGGCATCTTATACCGTAGAGGTAATGCCTCCAAATCTTTAGCGCAAAGACAACCGCTGCTAACTAAAGATCATGGGTCAGATAGTTTTCTTCGTAAGTCTTGAGTTGTCTAGATGTGTAAGCAATAACTCTGCCTCTCTGCATCAGTACACAACCCAAACCACACTTTGAAGCATCACTATAGACCACATAATCGTCATTCCCTTCTGGGAGTGCTAACACGGGTGCCGAGGTTAGTCGTCGCTTCAACTCCTGGAAACTGGCCTCGCACTTGTCATCCCAGACAAACTTCTTGTGAACCTTGCGGAGTAGATTGGTCATAGGTAGAGCGATCTTTGAAAATCCTTCTACGAACCTTCTATAATACCCGGCAAGTCCAAGAAAACTGCGCACCTCATTCACGTTCTGGGGCTGTGTCCAATTAGCCACCGCTTCAATCTTTTGGGGATCAACCATAACCCCATTTTTATTGATCACGTGGCCTAAGAAAGCCACTTCCTTTATCCAGAATTCACATTTAGACAATTTAGCAAAAAGCTGATGTTGTCTAAGGATTGACAAGGCAATCCGCAGATGTTCCTCGTGGACTTCTTCATTCGGAGAATAGATCAGAATGTCGTCGATGAAGACCACCACGAACTTATCCAAGTACTGGTGAAAACATCGGTTCATCAAATCCATAAAGACAGCTGGAGCATTCGTAATGACCATATCTGGTCCTAAACGCAGTTCTAGGAATGTACTGCTCACGAATACTGAGTTGATGATATCCAGATCTCAGATCGATCTTGGAGAAAACCTTTGCTCCCTGCAACTGGTCCAACAGGTCATCAATCCTAGGCAAAGGATACTTGTTCTTGATCGTCACCTTGTTCAACTCTCGGTAGTCGATACAAAGTCAGAACGACCCGTCCTTCTTTTTGACGAACAATACCGGAGCACCCCACGGCGATGCACTCGGCCTGACATAACCTTTGTCAAGAAGATCTTCAAGTTGATTCTTCAATTCTTGCATCTCTGCTGGAGCCATCCGATACGGTGATTTGGAAATCGGCGCCGTACCAGGCTCAAGATCAATTGAAAACTCTACGTCACGGTTCGGGGGTAATCCAAGAATTTCTTCCGGAAAAACATCTGAAAACTCCCTAACTACAGGAATATCAAGAACCTCAGGTCCATCCTTCGCAGGCGAATCCAAGTAGCAAAGGTACCCGACACATCCTTGTCGTAGTAGCTTAAACGCAGCCATCGCATTGATCAGCTTGCCGTTATCAGCGTCGTTTCGACCTTTGAACTTGCACACGAACTGGCCCCCAGATGACACCATCACCGTTCTTGAACTGAAGTCGATCACCGCCTTGTGACGCGTCAGCCAATCCATACCGAGAATAATGTCGTATGGAGCCATGGCTATGCAGATTAAATCTGCCTCGAATTCCTTACCCTGAATGGTAATCGGAAAGTCGGACAGATGCTTGGTTCCCACCAAACGTTCTCCATTAGGAAGATTAACGACAAAAGGGTCGCACGAATCGTTGCACACTAAATCTAACTTGCTAACACAGCTATCCGAAATAAAGGAATGCGTAGCACCAGAATCAAACAGAATGCACACTGAAGTAGAGTGAAGGTATAGAGTACCTTGAGCAATTGGAGCATTGGGTCCATCTGCTTCATGCATCTCGTACAAGCGTTGGCCCTGACTTCTAGAAACAGCTGGGGCCTTTCCCCTGTTCTGCGCAGTCGTCTGCACTGACGGGCTAGGAGTCTCGGTAGGCTTGAACCTAGGTCGGTTACTCTGATGAACTGACCCTTACTGCGACTCTACTCCCTTCTGCTTCCCCTGCTTGCAAAACTTTTGCAGATGACCATCATGTCCACACCCAAAGCACGACCTCTTCTCCTTCTGACACTCATTGCTCTTGTGCCCAGCCATACCACAGTTATAACACTGAACTGAACTCCGGGTCTGCCCTGACTGCTGAGTCGATCCTTCTTGCGTCATCTCCGTCTTAGCTCGTCCAGACTTGGCAAAGTTAGACGGTGGCGCAGGGCGCTTAAAACCACCTCCCTGGTTCTGGTTCTGCATCGACTTCTATCGGTTGTGCCTTTTGGTCGACTCCTCTAGAGTTACCTCCAGCTTATAGGCACAATCCACGTACTGCTCCAAGGTAGAGCATGTGTGGTGCACCATTAACGGCTTGATATCCGGGCTCATCCACTCGTGGAAGTACTAGATCTTTTGGGCCTCGCTGGTGATCTCGGCAGGGGCGTACTGTAAAAGATGATTGAACTTAGACGCCAACTCGGTCACTTTCAGACCATCCGTCTTTGGGTACAAGAACTATTTATGCTTCTCCTCTCTCATAGCACGAGAGAAAAAGCGATCAACCATCTTGGTCTTGAACATCGACCAAGTCAACACTGGGCTCTCAGCCAAACCTGTGTTCTCCCACCACTCGCTAGCCTCCTCCTTCAGCTGAAGAGAAGAGATATGGACCTTCTCGGCCTCAGTACACTCCACGTTCCGAAACAGCCTCTCCATATGGGAGAACCAATGAGTCACTGCTACTGGCTCCCCTTTCCCGTTATAGCAATCGGGCCTCATGGAAGTGATGGTCTTAAGAGCGCGACCATAGCTGTCTCTAGCCCTGATGGCATTCTCTTGAACCACAGGGTTTCTGGGCTCCACAACAACAGGAACCGCTGGGTGAGTAGGCACTTCTTGCGCTTGAGGCGCACTGGGTCTCAATACGTCTGCAATTGCCTGCATCACAATCCCGCGAATCGCCTCAACAGTTGCGGCATCAAACAGCACCGACGCTTGGGTCTGATCTTGACCTTCACGCCTATGCTGGACGCGAGACTCTGACTCGTGCTCATCCTGAACACCTCTTCCTGTTGGCCTGGGATCTTGGCTAGTCCCAGCACCGGCTCGAATCAAGTTCCTCGTGCTTCTTGGGTTCACCATCTGTTTACCGATCCAATTCCAAGCACTCAATACATTAATATTATGCAATATACTTATGCAATATACCAACGTAAAGAAATTACTCAGAATAGATCAACTTGGCATTTTATAGATGAACCTTCGAACTGTTACACAAGCTACACATAAGTCTATCATTCAAGCGCTAGGACAACATTGCTCGAAGATAAAAGTGTTTCCCAGAGTACTTTCCGCAATACTGAAATATTACACATAGTACAAACTTGGAATACTAAGAAATGAAACTACTGCGATAGGCAACGCCAATTCTCATCAAGGCGTTCCAAAATGTCTCCCATAAGACTGGCTACTCGTGCAAGGTCTCTTCGGACTAGGCTCACCATCGAGCTCTAGCGATGGGTTTCGCACCCGGCTTGACCCTGAAGCACATGGTCCTACCTCAGTCATGGTAAGGTATGGGTCGTCCATTACTGGCCCTCCTATCCCAGCCCTCCTCTGAGTACTGGCGATCAGCTCATCCCTCCGACGCTGCTGTTCTGCAGAATTTACCTCGCTCTGGCGGAGAATCTCCTGCAGCTCGGATTCTGACCTTCTTCTTCTTGGAGTAGGGATAGGCTGAGATTCCCTGTCACTTCTCCTAATATCGTACTCGGTATACAGTGCCTCCCAATCAGCTTTTGACATGGGTGTGTACTCTGGCACTGGTGGCAACTCTTGCATAGGTGGTAGCTCTGTACTGGGGTGAATAAATTGCATCCCCGTTTCCTGACTATCCACCAGCAAGTGCCTCAAGTCATCGGACTCCTGGTTTTGTCCGCTGAGGTCCATCTCGGTATCCTCCTTGGGATCATCCTCGATGGGGTCCTCTTCCTCTTCGGGGTCATCCTATATGGGGTCCTCTTCCTCATCTTCCTCCTCACTCCCTTCAATAATCACATCCATCAGGTAATCATCATTGTAGTACCCTCTCGCGTACCTAGACGATTCATCATCTTGCATTGCTTCCTCCCTTGGTGGTTCCACTGGCGCTGTCACAGGAACTATAGCATTCCTTGACACCAGAACTATCGACTCAGGAAGCACATGCTTGATCTCCTCAGATGGGATGCTCGGGCCTCTAACCTCGAAGAACCTCTGGGGTATAGGGAAGTCTAGCCTCTCGGTAGACGGTGAATCCATCTCCGCATCTTCCGACCCTTTCTTCAGAGAGAGACATGCACCCATCTCCTATAGGATAACGATGAAGGAATTAGTCTTTCTAGACATAGAAGCAAGCTTACTATATCAGACTATCCAGAAGACATGACTATGAACGGTGTTTTTAAATTCTTTGGCTCTGATACCACAACTATAACACCCCCAAAACTAAACCCTTTTGGAAAGGTATTACCGCCAGTGACCCTAGTGTTCCTTACCGAGATCACCCAAGGCCGTAGTGTCGGCGGCGGGGTTGGATAAACTCGATGGAGATCGAGTGGATGCAGTAGCGTCGGCGGCGGAGTGAAGGATATGAGAAGACAAAGATAAGTGTTTGACGTCCAATCAAAGGAAGGAGGTGATAGGCTCTCAAACTTAAGCTTTGATTCAAATTAGACGTAACCTATTACAGAAGGCTGAGTTAGCCTTTTATAGCGGGACTCAAATGGGCCGAGTCTCGCTTAATGGGCTGGCCCACGCACCCAAAAGAAAACACTGAAAATAATAATGTTCAAGAATAAGAAAACAATCAAAGAACACGGTCAGTGAAGGTGGAAAGGATCTTAAGGTAGAACGCGATCTCTATGCTTGGTTGGTGGCGCTTTGAAGGAGAACGCGTTCTCTGGTGATGGCTTGCGTTGAGGCACGCGATCTTATCACGATCCCTTCTGAGCGCAAGCTCATGGCTTCTTGTTCCTCTAAGTGCAAGCTCAATGGCACGCGATCCACTGGCAGGGTCGCATCACCCTCCCTTACTTGGCTGTGAAGCATCCTCGCTTCACCATCCTTGAACTGAAGAGGGGAAGTTGTATCAGCAGTTGCCTTCACAACGGGGAATGATCTATCTCTGTGTGCTGCCAACTTATGGTTGTGCCGCGAGGTGAATCGCAACTTGCGTAATTGCATCCACAATAGGTCATCGGCTTCGAACACAATGCAACGGCGGTGGAGTGTGTGTAGCGACGCGTACCGCGCAGTGCGTCGAAACGCGTGGACTTGCTTTGTGCGGTTGGCCGAGGTTGTGTGGCCATGGTCTTCAACTAGATAATAGCTTGTCGTTCGGCCTGAGAGGTGACAACCTTTCAATGCGGTACCAGTTGGCGGGGTGCTTAGAATCTCCCTGCAATGCGTTATATCCTTGGGCGCATTGTCTTGCCATAAATAAGTACACGATCTCATGTTGCGAGGGACTATTGTGGAAGAATCCCCTGGATCTGACTTGGGTCGCGTAAGTGTTGATGCGGTCTTTGCTGCTTCCAAAGTCTTTTCTCGATCACTCTCGACCAATCCTGTAAAATCTCATGGGGAGACATAGGTAAGAGAGTCACGCGCTTCCCATGGTAGGTAAACACATAGGTGTTTAGATACCCATCGTGAAGCACGCAACGATCGAACTGCCATGGACGCCCAAGCAAGAGATGGGTGTCGTCCATTGCAATCACATCACATAAAATTGTGACATTGTATTAACCAATGGAAAAGGGTATAAGACACTGCCGTGAGACAGTGTTACTGGAGCTTGAAGATAGCCATTGTAGGCCATATGGTTGTGGATGAGGTGTTGTCGATAGGCTGAGATGGTTGACCACCTTCTCATTGACGATGTTGCAACAGCTTCCTCCATCGATGATGACACTCAGGTACGCCGTCTTGACCAGGCAACGCGTGTGAAATAGGTTCTCGCGTTGGTTGACTAGAGTGGCCTCTTTGACGGTGAGAATGCGTCGTGTGACAAGGCTGAGAGGTGTGCCGGCATGGATCACGACAGCCTCACACGCATAAGCGTCCTCGCGGTCTTCTTCGTCTCCTTCGTCAATGGACTCAAGCGGTGCCACTGCCTCGTCATAGGATTCATATCCGGCTGTAGTGTTGGAGAAGAAGACCTTTCTATTATTCGGACAATCCCTTTTGTAGTGGCTGCGTCCTCCACACTTGAAACATTCAAGGTCACGCGCGCGCTCATTGCTCGGTGAGGAGCCCTTCATGGTGGTCGCGTGAGGGGCATTGGAGTTGGGCATCGCGGTCTTGGCGTCACGGCCTTGGTTGTACGCGGTGGATCCTGAGACTGGAGCACACACATTAGTAGTAAGGGAGGGACTAGTGTTAAGATCATACCTACGTTGGTCTTGAGTTTGCCAAGAGGAGTGCTTGCGGCGGTTGAGTTGGTTGTGGACCTGCATCGCCGTGTGTCAATGTGTTGAGGTATTTGATGGGCAAGATCTCAAGTTGATCGCGGATTGGTGTGTTCAAGCCACTCAAAAACTTGGTTCTTAGCGTAGATGGGGTGACGCTAATGCTTGCCTTGTAGTACATGTCTTCCAACTGGGAAAAGAACTCGAGAGGTGTCTTAGTGCCTTGGCGAGCCATGGCAATCTCCATCCTCATTTGGTTCCTGTAATCGGCTGGAACATACTTCTTTGTCATCACATAGACAAGTTGGTGCCACTGTGTGATGGGCGCGAGATGTCGACGAACGCGATCATCCACGAACCGGTGCCACCATACGCGCGCTGCGCCGCGGAAATGCAGCGTTGCCACATCGACATGCTCCTCTGGCGGCACATGGCAATACTTCAACGTGTATTCTGTGGCCTGCACCCATTCAATAAAAATAGCGGGATCATATTCACCCAAAAAGTGCTCTATTTTTACCTTCACTTCATGGCGTTGGTAGCGTGGCGCGATCTGGGGTTGCTGGTGCGCGTTGGGATGCGCGACAGTCAACTGGGCGTCCATGTAAAGGCGCATTGCTGGATGTAAGACGTGACCTAGTTGGTGAGGATCGGGACCTGGTGGAACATTACGAGGTGCGAAATCACCATGGAGCGCGTTGGAATCGGCACAGCGTCGTCGTTGCGGATGTGCATCTCCCTCGCCGCATAGCCAATAGTCGCGCGTCCGTTCTTCGCGGTGCTGGCCGCGTGTGCCATGTTCCATGGTGCCCTGGAGTAGCTGTTGGGGTTGGACCTGGAGCCGCGGTGGCGGAACCCAGTCCGCGGGCCGATCTTGCAACTCAATACGATCACCAAGAGGGGGGTGATAAGAGCCGGGATTTATCATACCTGAGTCTTCGACTTCCTCATTGTCAAACTCCTCAAAATCATCATGGATCGTCGGCGTCGTGGAGCCATAGCCATCGAAGTCATAGCGCGGTGTGCGCGCACTCTGGTGGCCAAGGTGGTCGTGGATATCGAACGGGATGGGTGTCATGGCAGGTGTCCTCACACGAGGTTCTTTGTGCCGTGGGCGTCGTTTTGGTCGTTGCGGTGTAGTAGCTTCTCGCGCGTTGTGGCGCGCTCTGCTGTCTCGCGGCACGGATGATGGTTCATCGCGTTGAACTTGCGTGTGTGCAAACCTGTCATTGAAGTCATAAGGCTCAGAATACTCACCTTGAAGATCATTGTCGCGGTCAGAGCCGCTGTCATAGTCGTTAGGATTTGTTCGCGGTGCGTAGCGATCGCACTGCGACACATATCCTTGGTGACTCTCTATGACTGATTGAATCCGTTGCAGACGTGGTTGGAGGGTGGAGGTCGAAGGCATCAATCCTTTGCCCTTATCCACGCGTTGTTGGCTTAGACCAACATCAGTGTGTCACGGTCTTCCCGCCGCATCCATTGGGATCATCTATGTCGGCGCGGTCACCACGGGTGTGACGCGCTACATGGCTTGGAGTTGAGCAACTTGGCATCGTAACTCTTGAATCTCGCGTTGTTCATCCGAGAGCTCCAAAAGGGGATCTTCATTGTGTTGATCTTGTTGTGGCACCAAGGGTGGGTTTGACGCGTTCTCGTTGGCACCACTTTCGTCTCCACTTGGATGAGTAGGGGCCGTCATGTTTCCTATCACAATGTGACCAGACATCCAAGTAAAAACCAACAAAAGACAACACAACCAAAGAACAAAAAAGCACTTGACAAGTAACAAGTGTTCACGTAGGAGGGCGCGTTCTTTTGGCCGTGAGGGCGGCTAAAGGCAAGTGTGATATGCAAGCACAAAAGCAAACGAAACCAAAAGAATGAAGTCATAATCTTTTGCGTAAACAACGCGTACACACAAGACAAACCTTTAAGTGTGACGCTAGACGGTGGAGGGATAAGAGATGAGCCTAGCCGGTGAGGGAAGAAGGTTGCCTTATTTTGGCTTTCCTTTTTTTTTTTTGAATTGTCGCGTCATTTTTTATTTTATTTTTAAATGCGACTTGACTTTTGAAATTTGAGTTTCAAATCCGAATCTTAGTCTTTGACTTTTGGTTTAAGATCGGATAAGATTACACAATTAAAATAAAAATAAACGGCTAAGTAACTTAAGAAAAGAAATAGCGAGATTTACGCGATAGGAGAGATAATATTTGATACAGATTTATAACGGTCAATACACGAAAATATGGCAAGATATGTTAGAGAGATTCACGCGATTAATTAAGAAAATCAATCAATTAATTACGCAGATTTCATGCAAATAAATCACACAATTTTCGCACGGGGATCAAGCAATTATCGGCCAAGAGATTCTCTTGTAGAAACCGAAAGGACTAACATGGAAGAAAAGAAATAAAAATTGTGACAATGGCGGAAGCAAGATGATGGAGAAAAAAATTGTGAACAAATGAGACTTGACAAGCGACTTACAAGATCAAAGGCTCTGATGCCAGTTGATGCGTTCCTGCTTGTGAATGCCGGATCGTGATCTTGGTGGTGAGTCGCGCGTGTCAAATCTGAGGGTTTTCGGATGGAATGCGGTGTTTGTGGCTCAAGATGATGGATGGTGGCTCGAGAGGTAAGCGAAGCCGTAGCGTCGGCAACGGAGGGGATAGACTCGAGAAGATCGAGTGAGTGGCCGTAGCGTCGGCGGCGGGGTTGGATAAACTCGATGGAGATCGAGTGGATGTCATAGCATCGGCGGCGGGGTGAAAGAGATGAGAAGACAGAGATAAGTGTTTGACGTCCAATCAAAGGAAGAAGGCGATAGGCTCTCAAACTTAAGATTTGATTCAAATTAGACGTAACCTATTACAGAAGGCTGAGTTGGCCTTTTATAGCGGGACTCAAATGGGCCGAGTCTCGCTTAATGGGATCTCCCATGCGACACGCGTGGAACACACTGATAGGTGCCATTTCATGGACCTTAACTAGTGATTATTAACATGATTTAGATGGAGTTTCGGTATAGATTTAGGCTAAGTCTGTAATCCAAAAGAAGGGTTAAGAAGTGAAGATATCATAGGATTTACAGCTTAATGAAGGATGGAGAAGATGAAGGAGAAGATCTGCTTAAGACTCATGGAGGAAGGCTACCATCACTTGGTAGTACAGAAGAGCAAAAGATGAAGACTTGAAGAAGCTGTACTTTGCCGCCCCATGCCAAAAGCCACCGCGACCCGGCGGTGGATCTCAGAGAAGGAAAATGAGCGTAGCCGCCGCCGCGCGGTGGAACTCACCGCCCCGCGGTGGACACGTAGACGCCTCGCGGCCAGCGGAGATTTGTTTCCTATTTTGCATTTTCGGATCTCCTATTTTTATTATTTTATTTCCTTCATTATTATTGTTAGGTTTAGCTTATTTTCCTTCGTCTATTTAAGATCCTTTCCAGGTCTTAGATAGGGGACTCTCATTTCTTTCTATCTCTAGGTTTTTAGCCAATGAAGAACTAAACGCGTTTGTTTCGCTAGACGATTGAAGCATTGCAATGGATTAGTTGTGAGATTTCTATTTCTTGTTCTATATCTTATTAGGTTGGTTTAATTCTCTTGAGCATATTGTCTATTGGTTTGTATTGATTTATCTAGAGTAGCTAACTAGGTTTATCGATATTTATCATAGTGCTAGGATTTTGCATATAGCGGAATGCGAGTGCATTTCTAGTAGCAAACACAATTGTTACATATAGTGGAATACGAGTGTGCAATTGTGAGAGAGAGTTATTTGCATGTTATGTAGTAAGGTTTTCTTCTATTTGCATGTATTCTATATCCTTGTTTGAATGCTATTGTTTTATTGATAGTAAGGTTTTCTTCTATTGATATTGTGGTAAGTGCTGCCAACAACTGTCTGAATTGGTAGTGAATTACGATTAGGATGGGAACAACTATAAGGTTGTGAAAAGAACTTGGAACAATAGTTATCAGTGATCAACCAGTTTTATCTGCAGTGTGGATATTTGTCTAGTGGAATACTTCCACACATCATACTTATTCTTTCTCTAAAAGCTTGCATCATTGTTACTCTGCGATCATACAAAACCCCCCTTGTTACTTGTCAGTCACACGTCTTTTGCATACAGATAACCGACTCCCTATGGGATCGACCCTGACTTGCTTGCTATACTCTTTAGTAGGTGAATTAGGATTTCTTTGACAGGAAAACAACACCGGTTTCCGACCCTGTCATACACACCCAAATGAAAACACTGAAAGTAATAATGTTCAAGAATAAGAAAACAATCAAAGAACGCGGTCAGTGATGGTGGAAAGGATCTTAAGATAGAACGCGATCTATGTGCTTGGCTGGTGGCACTTTGAAGGAGAATGCATTCTCTGGTGATGGCTTGCGTTGGCTAGCGTTGAGGCACGTGATCTTGTCACGATCCCTTCTGAGCGCAAGCTCATGGCTTCTTGTTCTTTTGAGTGCAAGCTCATTGGCACGCGATCCACTGGCAGGGTCGCATCAGGCGCGAAGGTCGCGGCGCGGAGGCGTATTCGTAGCCGTCGTGGTGGGTGCGGCGTCGGGGTGGAGAAGCGTGGGCGCGACACCTGGGTGGTGGAATCCAATCTGGATCGACGTCGTGGTAGCGGGTGTGGCGCAGTGGCGGAATCCAGTCCGGTCGTAGCCGCGGGCGTGGCGTCGTGGCTGAGAGGTGTGGGAGCATAGGAGCGGGGGCTGTGGTCCATAGGTGCGAGGCGGCGGGATCCAATCCGAGTCCACCTCGTGTGGGCTCACGCCACCGAACCAAGGGTCGTCGATGTCCCACTCGTAGGGTTCGAAGTAGTGGGCCATGGAGCGGGTGCGGCTGGCTTACGGTCGCGCCATGGTGTGGGTTGTTGGATAAGGCCATGTTGGTTAAGGAAAGAAATGATTGATTTTGAATTTGAATTTAAAATTCAAAAACAAGATCAGGCAAGATATGGTGGGAGATTTGGGAATCCCTACAATTATGGGATTGGTTGGAAGGTGCGGATTTGGTGGGATGTTGTTGGTTTGGATAAGGAAAGGGAAGGGGGCCGGGGAGGTAGCGGCCGCTGTGGCCGCGGTTGCGGCTGGTGCGGCCGCGGTCGCGGTAGCGGCTAGTGTTTGGACAACAGGGAATGGTTCGTATTTTGGCCTTTTGAGGGGTCAAACGATGTCCGTTTTGGCGAATTTTATATGCCCGGACTCGTATCGAGATTCTCTACAGGGTTATGGAAGAAAATTGAAGAAAACAGAAAAACAAATTTGGGCAAAATCTGGACAGAAGTCGAGGGGGATTTCTTGTGGTGGAGGAAGGGGTGATGGCGGAAGGGGTTGTGGCGGGTGGGCTCGGCTATGGGCGCGGTGGTGGGTCTGGAGTGGGTCACCAGGAGTGCGCGAGTGAGGGCAAAGTGTGCCCGCTGGGTCGCTCGCGGACACGGCTGCATTGCCGACGTCAATGGGCGCGTGCACGAGCGAGGGCGAGAAGGTGCCCGTTGAGTCTTTCGCGGGTGCGTGACTGGAGTCATTGGAGAAGGAACACACTCTGCATGCCGAATGGTTGATCTGATACCAGTTGATGTATTCCGAGGTGGCTCGGAAAATGTTTGTTGCCCGTTCTAGGCAGGAAGCGGTCGTGGATCATTCTCTTGTCACCGGGATAAGTACGAACCACCTAGGAGATTGTTTGCGGGTCTCTTGTGCTCGCTTTTGGGGCGAGGATGGGGTGAGACACTCAAAGCGACGAGCTACGGAGTTGGTGTAGTAGCGTCTGCAGCGGAAGAATGGAGATGCGAATTGAGTTAGTGTTTGACGTTCGAACCCGAAGAAGGATGATTGAATCAACTCGTACTTCACTTGGGTTTATTAAATTTGAACGTGGGAAATAATGAATACAGCGAACGCTACTTATAGCCTTAAAGCTCATCCAAGAACCCTAATGGGCTTGGGCCGACAACATACTAATGGGCTAGCCTTCTCTAGCAAGAGAAAGGCACACGCCCGAAATAGAAAGTACAAAAATAGAAATGCTAAAAAGGGAAACATGCTAAAACGGGAAATAATATAAAATAGGCTAAACTAGACTAATTCCTAAACCAAAGAGGACGCCAGGGTCTTGGTCGCCTTGGGCTCATCGTAGCCCAGTTTGAGTCAAGCCCGTGACGCATCATTCTACCTCCCTTAGAATCGAAGCATCCTCGCTTCGAACTGGGGGAGGGGGGGGGGGGCAGGGAGAACAAGCGCTCGACGGTCAGCGTAAAAGCGGCGTCGGGCTCGGTTCTGGCTCGCGGAATGTCAAATATCAACAATAATGGCCCGGATGCGGAAGCATTCTTGGGTGCGGGCACATGCATGGGCGCGCTGAAGGCAGGCGTATTGGCCACCTGATGTGACCTTGTCCGATGGAAAGACCACAAATTGTTGTCAAGGAGCGCTTGAATGCGTATTGGGGTGTTGTAACTCGTCGGAAGGGTTGAATATGGTGTTGGCGGACTGAGGGGGTTTGGATGCAACGGACTGGAGGCAGCGAGCGGCGGCGAAAGTGGTGGAGACGCGGCGGTCGAAGGGGAGCGAGTGGCGGCGGAAGTGCGGTTGTGGTCTCGTGGTGGTTGATGATCGACGGCAGCCTATGGGGAGGAGATGGGCAACCGTGAGGTGTAGGGTGTGAATTAGGGTTTGTGTTTGGGTGCAGATAGATGATTGGTGGTGGCGGAGCTGCCCGTCGGGTCTCGCGCCAGAAGACTGTTACTTTCCTTTTATTTCGTTTAGACTTTTTTTTTTTATTATTCTGTTTCCTTTATTGTTTGCATTAGTTTAACCTAGTTTCCTAAGACTATTTAAGTCCTCTTTCTAGGTTAAGAGGCAGAGAGAGACTTTTTTTTTACCTACACACGATTTTTCAGACGTTATTTTACATTAGAGTTTTTCATCCCCTTTGATGGAGAACTAACTTTCCCTTGTTCTACTAGACGTGTGAAGCAGTACAGTTGATATGTTTGTGAGATCTCTATTCCTTGTTCTTATCCTTATAAGTGTTGGTTTGATTCTCTTGGTTATATGGATTATTGATTTCTTGTTATTCTTCTTAGCCTGATCAACTAGGTTGAATGCTTTTTATCAATTGCTAGGATTGCATATAGGGGTTCCGAGTGCATATCTAGTAGCAAACACAATTGTGCGTATAGGGGTTCCGAGCGTACAATTGTGAGTGAGAATCAGTTACATGCGAGTATTAATACGTCCTTCTATTTGCATGTATCCTATATCCTTGTGTGCATTGCTATTGCTGTGTTGGTGATAAAGTATACTGGCAACTGGGAGAATCAGTGGTATTTTATCATTGGCATAGTAATAAGTCTATTGACAACTGTGAGAATCAATAGTACTTAAGATCAGGGTGGGAACAACTATAAGGATAGTGAAAGAACTTGGATTAAATAGATTTCTGTGATCAAATTATATCTCTGTACTATGGATCTCGCTCTAGTATGACTACTTTCCCCATTATATTTCCTCAACTAAACCAAACTTGTTTGCTTTGATTGCGTTGTGTTCTCTTGATAACTAAACCCCCCGTTCGTGTTACTTGTCATTCACACTTGCATACTTCATCGATCTTCCCTGTGGGTTCGACCCTTACTTGTCTGCTATACTTCTGTTTAGTGGGTCTGTTAGGATATTTTACTTTGACTAGGCTAAGCAACGATATTTGCACTGCGCACTTTTAGCCACCGTCATGGGTATACAGAACGGTCCACCCATAAGGAAGTGCAGGAGATTGGGGGTCACGCTCAACACAAAGCATACAAAGAGGCACCCCCCAGATCCAGATCCCAGGTATTCAGTTGCTATGAGCAAACCAAGTTGAGGAGGATGGAGTAGTATGTCAAGCCATGACAATAACTAAGGCGCTGTCCGAGAGGCAACCCGAGGTTTGTTTTACTTTCTTTATTGCTTGCATTAGTTTTGCTTGTTTTTGATTTGTTTTTGTTTTGGTTTTTGTTTCCGACTAACCTGCAGGGAAGAGACCCATGCCTATTGAAGAAGGTTTCCCACACCGATGTAAGTCTCTTCTTTCCCTGCACTAAGTCACCCCCGAAAAAACCTTAAACAGGGGGCAAAAAAAAAAAAAAAGTTCTACCGAAGGCTAGCTGTCCAGAGTTCCCCATGGAGATGGTGTGCATCATGTTGTCAAGGAGGATATATTGCCCTACACTTGATTTGACAACGATGATGGCCCTACAATTTGCAGCTGAGGAGGAGGAACACTAGAGCCCCCATCAAGATCATACCTGGGCTCCACCATGTGTTCCTAGAAGGCCGTGCAACCCCAACGTATTTGCTATACCACTACTCACCAAAGTGGTTCCCTTTTGGTTGCACGGTAGAAGAAGATGCTGAAGTGATGAAGACACCCGCCCAACACCAGAGACCTGGACATTTATTGAGAAGACCGCCAGCGACACCTTCAGTGTCCAAGCAGCTTGGCGGCGTTTGTGAGTTAACTTTTTTGCTTTTTCCTATGCTTCTATTCTTTTGCCTTTCATTACATTGAGGACAATGCAATGTTTAAGCATGTGGGAGAGTTCTATACTTGCTACATTGTTGAGGATAAAAATTTTAAAAAAAAATTGAAAAAAAAGCCAAAAATTGAAAAAAGGCATACATAAAAATCCTGGGATAGGTCGAAAACCCGAAAGGGCGGCCTAGGTAATAAGCAGGTGGCTTGGACCAACATTAGGCTGTGGTAACAATTGGTCAAGAGTTACGTGAGCTTATGTGAGTACATCTATTTGAAAATGAAATGAGTGGCTTGGTGAAAACCCGAAAGGACGCCTTGGCAAAATGAGCGAAAAAGAAGAAGAGTGATTTTAGGATTTCTCATTATTCTTGGCGAGGCGTCATAAGAAGAGGAGTTATAAGGAGGATTCGGGTAGGTCACTTTGGAGAGATAAGAAGATAGATGGAGGATAGGATTAGTATTTTCAGCCTATGGTGTTGTGTTGTATTGTGTTGTTGTGCTGTGCATATTGTTTTGGTTCTCTGGAGCTGATTGTTGAGATGTTGTAATTATTGGTGTCATATTTTCTTGTACTTCCTGAGACCTTGGTGTTTGATTGAGAGAGTAGGTTTATCTTTAGCTTACTCGGGACGAGTAAAGGTCTAAGCATGGAGGAATTTGATAGGTGTCATTTCATACACCTTAACTAGCAATTATTAGCATTATTTAGAGGAGTTTATGACTAGTTTTGAGGTTAAGTCTGTAATCCAGAAGTTGTGGAGAGAATTGAAGATATCCAGGGATTTACAGCTTAATGAAGGATGAAGATGATGAGGATCCGCTTGAAGACTAATTGAAGAAGGCTACCAACACTTGGTAGTATGGAAGAGCGGAAGAGAAGAAGAAGAGCTGAAGAAAGGAGTGGGCGAGTGTCACCGCCCCGCTCCAGAGCCACCGCGACCCGGTGGTGGATCTCAGAGAAGTCACCGCGCCCCGCGGTGGAACTCACCGCCCCGCGGTGGGAGTTGACGTCCCGCGGCCATATGCGTGAGGCAAAGCAGCGTAATTAAATACAGGCCCGCGTGCTGATTTTGATGATGGGCCAATTTGGAGGAAGGTGAGAAGAAGCCCAGCCCACCGTGAAGGCCCGCGTGTTAAAGCTGACGAAATGAAGGTGATGGCGTCATCGTGTCATCACCATGACATCATCGGGAATATTATTGCTGGGAGTGGGCCGCTGATGCTTTGCTGGGATGAGCTGCTTGAATTGGGCCGCGCACGTGTTGGAGATGGGCCGAGAGATTGGGCAAACTAGTGGAAACAACTGTTCAATTCGTTTGCCATGCGGGATTAACTTCTCCCCGTGATTTCTTATTTTGTTATTATTTTATTATTGTTATTTTATTATTTTTACACTTTTTAGTATTAGGTTAAAAACCCATTAGTTAACCTAGTTGCCACAATCTAGATCTAGAGACTCATTCCCTTTCTACCTCTAGGGTTTTAACCCATGGAGAACTAAACACCCTTTGTTCTACTAGACGTTTGAAGCAATACAGTTGATTCGTTTGTGAGATTTCTATTTATTGTTCTTATTCTTATATGTGTTGGTTTAATTCTCTTGGTGATATTGATTATTGATTTATCGTTATTCTCCATAGTCTGGCCAACTAGGTTGAGTAATATGGTTTGCATATAGTGGAATACGAGTGCATATCTAGTAGTAAACACGATTGTTGCATATAGTGGCATACGAGTGTGCAATTGTGAGTGAGAATTATTTGCATGTTGAGTAGTAAGGTTTTCTTCTATTTGCATGTATCTTATATCCTTGTGTGTATTGTTATTTCTTTGTTAGTGGTAATGTTTTCTTCCATTGATATTGTGATAAGTCTATCAACAACTGTGAGAATTGGTAGTACTTAAGATCAGGGTGAGAACAACCATAAGAATAGTTAAAGAACTTGGATTGAATAGATTTCAGTGATCGACCTACGTCTCTGTATTATGGATCTCGTTCTAGTGGAACTACTTTCCCGAATCATATTCTCAAGTCAACTTAACCTTGTTTACTTTGCTCAGTTTGATAACTAAAACCCCCCTTGTTACTTTGCATTCTTTTAAACACATAGATTGATTACCTCCTCCCTGTGGGTTCGACCCTTATTTGCTTGCTATACATCTGTTTAGTAGGTTTGTTAGGACTTTTACTTTGACTAGGCTATTCAACGATATTTGTATTGCATATTTCGGCCACGTCAAATTTGGCGCCGTTGCTGGGGAGGCAAGATTTGATTTTTCTGTGTGTTTGTTTGTGCGCGTGTTACTTTGGTGTGGACCTATCTTATGGTCCACACCCGTTCTACTGATTTCCCTATGTTTTTCTGTTTGCTTTTGATACAGAGATGGATTTCTGGGGAGACCCGCGCGATGACCCATACCCCTACTCATTTTCGCCAGAGAGGGGATACTACCCAACTTCCAGTATAGCAAGGCCAGTTAGAGCCTGCAAACTCTATCATGATCCGCGGCATTCCACTGATGATTGCCCAAGACTTCCTGAATATGCAACTGCTGTAAACGCTGCAAGAGGTTTTGATCCACAGAGGCCGAGATGTGTCCCATACTCCCACACATACAACTCAGGGTGGAAGAATCACCCCAGATCGAGTTATGGGGTCCATCAATACTATCCATATGACCTTGACTGCCAGGAGTTCTACCTAGAGCCACAGTCATTCTATCAGCAGGGCGCTCCGCACCAGTACTATCCAGCATACGAGCATAACCCGCCAATGTCCAATCCAAGTGCCGCCATGTTAACTAAAGAGATGCTCAGGACCTTGACTCAGCACTTCACCACTCATACTCAAACTAGGGAGTCAAGCTTCAAGAATATAAAAAGGAAGGTGGACCAGTTGGTGGAGTCAATTACAAGGATCGATGCAAGGATTGCGGGGAATCTACCATCTCAAACGGTAGTAAACCCGAAGGAAAATGTGAGTGCTGAAATCCTCCGGAGTTGAAAGCAATTGGTCGTTCCTCCTAGTGCTGAAGAGGAGGACGAATATGAGATGGAGAAAATCGCCGACCGCCCCGCGTCGCCTCCCACCACGACCTGGCGTGAAGTCCCAGCTATCTCACCGCCCCGCGGCGACACTGACCGCGACCCGGCGGCGAGCCTCAGTTATCCCTCCTCACATCCACCGCCCCGCGGTGATGACCCATCGCCCCGCGGCGATGACCACCGCCCCGCGGTGGACGGAATGCCCCCTAGTGAGATTTCGCCGCGACCCGCGGTTAGATCAGCGCGACCCGACGTCCAAAATTCCAGTTATGCTGATGAGGTTTGGGTTGATCCTTATTTTCATCCAGAGTTACTTTCTGAGGAGGAGTACTTTTTGAGTCTGGATGATTTCAGCGACGATGAGGAGGAGTGCCGTGATCGCGAAAATATTCCAGAGACAATCGTTTCTCTCGGAAATGCCCCGGCAGTCCCGACCCTCTGGAGGCTGCCTTTGATGAGTTTGTGCATCTAGACTCCTTCCCACTCGTCTCGCTGCACCCCGTTACACCCTCCCCTGAGGCTCTGAAGGACAACCAAAAGATGGAGAATGACAAATGCTTATTTGAGGCCTTCAGTGACTGCATAAAAACCGTTCCCTTGGTCACACTGGCTGACAGCACCCCTCGCAGCAAGGAAATGTTAAAGGTGTTGGGCATGATCAAGAAGAAACCAAAGGGGAAGCACAAGAAGGAGAACTTGATGCAAGTGGCGAATTGTTACATACTGGATACGGGGCAAGATAAGCATGCAGGCCCTGAGATGTTGGGTAGGACATTTCTGAAGATGGAAAGTGCGTTCATGGGTATACACAACGGTCTACCCATAAAGAAGTGCATGAGATTGGGGGTCACGCTCAACACAGAGCATACAAAGAGGCACCCCCCAGATCCAGATCCTAGGTGTTCAGTTGCTATGAGCAAACCAAGTTGAGGAGGATGGAGTAGTATGTCAAGCCATGACAATAACTAAGGCGTTGTCTGAGAGGCAACCCGAGGTTTGTTTTACTTTCTTTGTTTTTCTTTCTTTATTGCTTGCATTAGTTTTGCTTGTTTTTGCTTTGTTTTTGTTTTGGTTTTTGTTTTCGACTAACCTGCAGGGAAGAGACCCATGCCTATTGAAGAAGGTTTCCCACACCGATGTAAGTCTCTTATTTCCCTGCACTATGTTACCCCCGAAAAAACCTTAAACCGGGAGAAAAAAAAAAAAAAAAGTTCTACCGAAGGCTAGCTGTCCAGAGTTCCCCATGGAGATGGTGTGCATCATGTTATCAAGGAGGATATATTGTCCTACACTTGATTTGAAAACGATGATGGCCCTACAATTTGCAGCTGAGGAGGAGGAACACTAGAGCCCCCATCAAGATCATACCTGGGCTCCACCATGTGTTCCTAGAAGGCCGTGCAACCCCAACGTATTTGTTATACCACTACTCACCAAAGTGGTTCCCTTTTGGTTGCACGGTAGAAGAAGATGCTGAAGTGATGAAGACACCCGCCCAACACCAGAGACCTGGGCATTTAGAAGACCGCCAGCGACACCTTCAGTGTCCAAGCAGCTTGGCGGCATTTGTGAGTTATTTTTTGCTTTTTCCTATGCTTCTATTCTTTTGTCTTTCATTACATTGAGGACAATGCAATGTTTAAGCATGGGGGAGAGTTCTATACTTGCTACGTTGTTGAGGAGAAAAATTTTAAAAAAATGAAAAAAAAGCCAAAAATTGAAAAAAGGCATACATAAAAATCCTGGGATAGGTCGAAAACCCGAAAGGGCGGCCTAGGTAATAAGCAAGTGGCTTGGACCAGCATTAGGCTTGGGTAACAATTGGTCAAGAGTTACATGAGCTTATGTGAGTACATCTATTGGAAAATGAAATGAGTGGCTTGGTGAAAACCCGAAAGGGCGCCTTGGCAAAATGAGCGAAAAAGAAGAAGAGTGATTTTAGGATTTCTCATTATTCTTGGCGAGGCATCATAAGAAGAGGAGTTATAAGGAGGATTCGGGTAGGTCACTTTCGAGAGATAAGAAGATATATGGAGGATAGGATTAGTATTTTCAATCTATGGTGTTGTGTTGTATTGTGTTGTTGTGCTGTGCATATTGTTTTGGTTCTCTGGAGCTGATTGTTGAGATGTTGTAATTGTTGGTGTCATATTTTCTTGTACTTCCTGAGACCTTGGTGTTTGATTGAGAGAGTAGGTTTATCTTTAACTTACTCGGGACGAGTAAAGGTCTAAGCATGGGGGAATTTGATAGGTGTCATTTCATACACCTTAACTAGCAATTATTAGCATTATTTAGAGGAGTTTATGACTAGTTTTGAGGTTAAGTCTGTAATCCAGAAGTTGTGGAGAGAATTGAAGATATCCAGGGATTTATAGCTTAATGAAGGATGAAGATGATGAGGATCCGCTTGAAAACTAATTGAAGAAGGCTACCAATACTTGGTAGTATGGAAGAGCGGAAGAGAAGAAGAAGAGCTGAAGAAAGGAGTGGGCGAGTGTCACCACCCCGCGCCAGAGCCACCGCGACCCGGCGGTGGATCTCAGAGAAGTCATCGCGCCCCGCGGTGGCACTCACCGCCCCGCGGTGGGAGCTGACGCCCCGCGGCCATATGCGTGAGGCAAAGCAGCGTAATTAAATAGAGGCCCGCGTGCTGATTTTGATGATGGGACAATTTGGAGGAAGGTGAGAAGAAGCCCAGCCCACCGTGAAGGCCCACGTGTTGAAGATGAAGAAATAAAGGTGATGGCGTCATTGTGTCATCACCATGACATCAGCGAGAGTATTGTTGCTGGGAGTGGGCCGCTGATGCTTTGCTGGGATGAGCTGCTTGAATTGGGCCGCGCACGTGTTGGAGATGGGCCGAGAGATTGGGCAAATTAGTGGAAACAGCTGTTCAATTCGTTTGCCATGCGGGATTAACTTCCCCCCGTGATTTCTTATTTTGTTATTATTTTATTATTGTTATTTTATTATTTTTACACTTTTTAATATTAGGTTAAAAACCCATTAGTTAACCTAGTTGCCACAATCTAGATCTAGAGACTCGTTCTCTTTCTACCTCTAGAGTTTTAACCCATGGAGAACTAAACATCCTTTGTTCTACTAGACGTTTGAAGCAATACAGTTGATTCGTTTGTGAGATTTCTATTCCTTGTTCTTATTCTTATATGTGTTGGTTTAATTCTCTTGGTGATATTGATTATTGATTTATCGTTATTCTTCATAATCTGGCCAACTAGGTTGAGTAATATTTATCAAATTTCTAGGGTTTGCATATAGTGGAATACGAGTGCATATCTAGTAGCAAACACGATTGTTGCATGTAGTGGAATACGAGTGTGCAATTGTGAGTGAGAATTATTTGCATGTTGAGTAGTAAGGTTTTCTTCTATTTGCATGTATCTTATATCCTTGTGTGTATTGTTATTGCTTTGTTAGTGGTAATGTTTTCTTCCATTGATATTGTGATAAGTCTATCAACAACTGTGAGAATTGGTAGTACTTAAGATCAGGGTGGGAACAACCATAAGAATAGTTAAAGAACTTGGATTGAATAGATTTCAGTGATCGACCTACGTCTCTGTATTGTGGATCTCGTTCTAGTGGAACTACTTTCCCCAATCATATTCTCAAGTCAACTTAACCTTGTTTACTTTGCTCAGTTTGATAACTAAAACCCCCGTTGTTACTTTGCATGCTTTTAAACACACAGATTGATTACATCCTCCCTGTGGGTTTGACCCTTACTTGCTTGCTATACATCTGTTTAGTAGGTTTGTTAGGACTTTTACTTTGACTAGGCAATTCAATGATATTTGCATTGTATATTTCGGCCATGTCAAATTTGGCGCCGTTGCCGGGGAGGCAAGATTTGATTTTTCTGTGTGTTTGTTTGTGCGCGTGTTACTTTGGTGTGGACCTATCTTATGGTACACACCCGTGCTACTGATTTCCGTGTGTTTTTCTGTTTGCTTTTGATACAGAGATGGATTTCTGGGGAGACCCGCGCGATGACCCATACCCCTACTCATTTTCGCCGGAGAGGGGATACTACCCAACTTCCAGTATAGCAAGGCCAGTTAGAGCCTGCAAACTCTGTCATGATCCGTGGCATTCCATTGATGATTGCCCAAGACTTCCTGAATATGCAACTGCTGTAAATGCTGCAAGAGGTTTTGATCCACAGAGGCCGAGATGTGTCCCATACTCCCACACATACAACTCAGGGTGGAGGAATCACCCCAATTCGAGTTATGGGGGCCATCAATACTATCCATATGACCTTGACTGCCAGGAGTTCTACCCAGAGCCACGGTCATGCTATCAGCAGGGCGCTCCACACCAGTACTATCCAGCATACGAGCATAACCTGCCAATGTCCAATCCAAGTTCCGCCATATCAACTGAAGAGATGCTCAAGACCTTGACTCAGCACTTCGCCACTCATACTCAAACTAGGGAGTCAAGCTTCAAGAATATAAAAAGGCGGGTGGACCAGTTGGTGGAGTCAATTACAAGGATCGATGCAAGGATTGCGGGGAATCTACCATCTCAAACGGTAGTAAACCCGAAGGAAAATGTGAGTGCTGAAATCCTCCGGAGTGGAAAGCAATTGGTCATTCCTCCTAGTGCTGAAGAGGAGGACGAATATGAGATGGAGAAAATCGCCGACCGCCCCGCGTCGCCTCCCACCACGACCCGGCGTGAAGTCCCAACTATCTTACCGCCCCGCGGCGACACTGACCGCGACCCGGCGGTGAGCCTCAGTTATCCCTCCTCACAGCCACCGCCCCGCAGTGATGACCCACCGCCCCGCGGCGATGACCACTGCCCCGCGGTGGACGGAATGCCCCCTAGTGAGATTTCGCCGCGACCCGCGGTGAGATCAGCGCAACCGACGTCCAAAATTCCAGTTATACTGATGAGGTTTGGGTTGATCCTTATTTTCGTCCAGAGTTACTTTCTGAGGAGGAGTACTTTTTGAGTCTGGATGATTTCAGCGACGATGAGGAGGAGTGCCGTGATCGCGAAAATACTCCAGAGACAACCGTTTCTCTCGGAAATGCCCCGGCAGTCCCCGACCCTCTGGAGGCTGCCTATGATGAGTTTGTGCATCTAGACTCCTTCCCACTCGTCTCGCTGCACCCCGTTACACCCTCCCCTGAGGCTCTGAAGGACACCCAAAAGATGGAGAACGACAAATGCTTATTTGAGGCCTTCAGTGACTGCATAAAAACCGTTCCCTTGGTCACACTGGCTGACAGCACCCCTCGCAGCAAGGAAATATTAAAGGTGCTGGGCATGATCAAGAAGAAACTGAAGGGGAAGCAAAAGAAGAAGAACTTGATACAAGTGGCGAATTGTTATATACTGGGTACGGGGCAAGATAAGCATGCAGGCCCTGAGATGTTGGGTAGGCCATTTCTGAAGATGGCAAGTGCGTTCATGGGTATACACAACGGTCCACCCACAAAGAAGTGTAGGAGATTGGGGGTCACGCTCAACACAGAGCATACAAAGAGGCACCCCCTAGATCCAGATCCCAGGTGTTCAATTGCTATGAGCAAACCAAGTTGAGGAGGATGGAGTAGTATGTCAAGCCATGACAATAACTAGGGCGCTGTCCGGGAGGCAACCCGAGGTTTGTTTTACTTTCTTTGTTTTTCTTTCTTTATTTCTTGCATTAGTTTTGCTTGTTTTTGCTTTGTTTTTGTTTTGGTTTTTGTTTCCGACTAACCTGCAGGGAAGAGACCCATGCCTATTGAAGAAGGTTTCCCACACCGATGTAAGTCTCTTCTTTCCCTGTACTAAGCCACCCCCGAAAAAACCTTAAACGAGGGGCAAAAAAAAAAAAAGTTCTACCGAAGGCTAGCTATCCAGAGTTCCCCGTGGAGATGGTGTGCATCATGTTGTCAAGGAGGATATATTGCCCTACACTTGATTTGACAACGATGATGGCCCTACAATTTGCAGCTGAGGAGGAGGAACACTAGAGCCCCCATCAAGATCATACATGGGCTCCACCATGTGTTCCTAGAAGGCCGTGCAACCCCGACGTATTTTCTATACCACTACTCACCAAAGTGGTTCCCTTTTGGTTGCACGGTAGAAGAAGATGCTGAAGTAATGAAGACACCCGCCCAACACCAGAGACCTGGACATTTATTGAGAAGACCGCCAGCGACACCTTCAGTGTCCAAGCAGCTTGGCGGCGTTTGTGAGTTATTTTTTTGCTTTTTCCTATGCTTCTATTCTTTTGTCTTTCATTACATTGAGGACAATGCAATGTTTAAGCATGGGGGAGAGTTCTATACTTGCTACGTTGTTGAGGAGAAAAATAAAAAAAAAATTGAAAAAAAGCAAAAAATTGAAAAAAGGCATACATAAAAATCCTGGGATAGGTCGAAAATCCGAAAGGGCAGCCTAGGTAATAAGAAGGTGGCTTGGACCAATATTAGGCTGGGGTAACAATTGGTCAAGAGTTACGTGAGTACATCTATTGCAAAATGAAATGAGTGACTTGGTGAAAACCCGAAAGGGCGCCTTGGCAAAATGAGCGAAAAAGAAGAAGAGTGATTTTAGGATTTCTCATTATTCTTGGCAAGGCGTCATAAGAAGAGGAGTTATAAGGAGGATTCGGGTAGGTCACTTTGGAGAGATAAGAAGATAGATGGAGGATAGGATTAGTATTTTCACTCTATGGTGTTGTGTTGTATTGTGTTGTTGTGTTGTGCATATTGTTTTGGTTGTCTGGAGCTGATTGTTGAGATGTTGTAATTGTTGGTGTCATATTTTCTTGTACTTCCTGAGACCTTGGTGTTTGATTGAGAGAGTTGGTTTATCTTTAGCTTACTCGAGACGAGTAAAGGTCTAAGCATGGGGGAATTTGATAGGTGTCATTTCATACACCTTAACTAGCAATTATTAGCATTATTTAGAGGAGTTTATGACTAGTTTTGAGATTAAGTCTGTAATCCAGAAGTTGTGGAGAGAATTGAAGATATCCAGGGATTTACAACTTAATGAAGGATGAAGATGATGAGGATCTGCTTGAAGACTAATTGAAGAAGGCTACCAACACTTGGTAGTATGGAAGAGCGGAAGAGAAGAAGAAGAAGAGCTGAAGAAAGGAGTGGGCGAGTGTCACCTCCCCGCGCCAGAGCCACTGCGACCCGACGGTGGATCTCAGAGAAGTCACCGCGCCCCGCGGTGGGAGCTGACGCCCCGCGGCCATATGCGTGAGGCAAAGCAGCATAATTAAATAGAGGCACGCGTGCTAATTTTGATGATGGGCCAATTTGGAGGAAGGTGAGAAGAAGCCCAGCCCACCGTGAGGGCCCGCGTGTTAAAGCTGAAGAAATGAAGGTGATGGCGTCATTGTGTCATCACCATGACATCAGCGGGAATATTGTTGCTGGGAGTGGGCCGCTAATGCTTTGCTGGGATGAGCTGCTTGAATTGGGCCGCGCACGTGTTGGAGATGGGCCGAGAGATTGGGCAAATTAGTGGAAACAGCTGTTCAATTCGTTTGCCATGCGGGATTAACTTCCCCCCGTGATTTCTTATTTTGTTATTATTTTATTATTGTTATTTTATTATTTTTACACTTTTTAATATTAGGTTAAAAACCCATTAGTTAACCTAGTTGCCACAATCTAGATCTAGAGACTCGTTCTCTTTCTACCTCTAGAGTTTTAACCCATGGAGAAAAATGAATATAAAATGAGAAAAAGCCAAAAATTTAAAAAAGGCTATCATTGAAATCCTGGGATAGGTCGAAAACCCGAAAGGGCGGCCTAGGTAATAAGCAGGTGGCTTGGACCAGCATTAGGCTGGGGTAATATGAAGTCAAGAGTGACGTGAGCTTATGTGAGCACATCTATTGGAAAATGAAATGAGTGGCTTGGTGAAAACCCGAAAGGGCGCCTTGGCAAAATGAGCGAAAAGAAGAAGAGTGATTTTAGGATTTCTCACTATTCTTGGCGAGGCGTCATAAGAAGAGGAGTCAAAGAAGGATTGTCGGATAGGTCACTCTGGGAGACATAAGGAGCAATAGATGGAGGCTAGGATTAGAGGTTACTCACACTTTTGGATGTCCGGGTTTAGCTTGGGGGAAGTACTCTGCTTGCCCCTTAAGCTTGTTGAGTTGTGGATGTGTTGTAAATGAGATTGGTGCTAGGAGCTTGGCATGGGTTAGGTGACTCTTAGTTGGAGGATATGCTTCCTGAGACCTTGGATGCTACATTAGAGGAGGAGACTCTTTATTAGTTTACTCGAGGACGAGCAAAGGTCTAAGCATGGGGTGGTTTGATAAGCGTTACTTTGTAGGGCTTAAGTAAGAGTCATTAGAGGATTTATTGGTGTCATTCGGGTAGATTTAGACACATTCATGTGCATGGCATGTGGGGGCGAAGTTTGGTAATTAATTAAATGTCACGTAATTGATGGGCGAATTGGATGAATAAGGCCCGTGGAAATTAGGCCCAAGCGGAGGAAAAGCCACGTGTGCTTCAGCTGATGAATTGTTGTTGGGCCGAGTTGATGAAGAAAGGCCCATGGGGCCCGCGTGAATTGCCGAGCGGGAGAAGAAGCGGAAAGTGAATTGGTGATGATGTCACCACGACATCAGCGAGCAGGTGGATATTGGAGTGGGCCGTTGATGCTTGCGCGCTGGTGGGCCGAGAGCTGTTTGCACGAATTGAGATGGGCCGAAGCTGCCAATTGGAGAGGCCGAGACCGAGCAGTTTCTCGCGAGAATTGGAGGCCGAAATACTTGCGGATTAATTTCCTGTTTTAGTTTATTATTTTATTAATTCGTTTTAGGTTAATTTAGATTTTATTTCCTTTAGTATATTAGGGTAGAGAAAATGCTTGTTTGAGGAGGCTGGATCATCTCTTGGAACCCTAATTCTCTTTTCTACGTTATGAAGAACTAAGCCTCCCTGGCTTAGTCAGACGCTGAAGCTTTCGTTTTGATAAAGTTGTGAGATTCTTGTTCTTAATCTATTGCATGGTTTTTATCTTTCTCTTGCTTAAGTTGTTTATGATTGATATTGATAATCTCTATTTGGACGTAATTAGGGTTTATTGTTATTGATTGATTGCTAGATCTAGATTGTTACTGGTTGAGCATATCTATTTCAGAGTAGCAACTGCATCGTATTAGTAACTGGTTGTGCTAGTCTTATGCAGAAGAGAATTGATTTACATTCTAGGATAATATCTGGTTGTGTTATGCTAGAATTGTATCCAACTATATTCCTATCCGTAAGGCTGCTGTTAAACTGAATCTTGATAGTTTCAGGTTTGTTTAATTAGTTAGTGCTAATAGTATCTGGTTGTGCTATTAGTTATATCTGAAAAGGAATTGGAATTACCATTGCATGAGATTTTGAATGAGTATCTATGATCAACTTGTCATACGAATACTGGATGTTGTTTGACTAAGTGCTTTTCCCCATTACTGAATCCATCACATCTAGTTGTTTACTTTTGCATGCTTAGATTAATTAAACTCACAAAAAACCCCCTTTGGTTACTTTAGTTTGACATACAAATTGCATATTAAGATAGAATTCGCCTCCCTGTGGATTCGACCTGTACTTACCTAGGACTACGTTTTAGGGTTTGTTTGGATATTTTGCATAGCAGTTTTTAGAACGACAAAAACCTGTTATCACCAGCCCTAGTGCCCACTATAGCGCCGACTCTCAGAGCGCCCCCAACGGTGGCCAACGCGCCTGCCTTCAGCGCGCCCACGTCTGTGCCCACTGCACCCAAGGATGTTCCCGCATCCGGGCCATTATTGTTGATATTTGTCATGCCGCGAGCCGGAACCGAGCCCAACGCCGCTTTTACGCTGACCGTCGAGCGCTTGTTCTCCCTGCCCCCCCCCCCCAGTTCGAAACAAGGATGCTTCGATTCTAAGGGAGGGAGAATGATGCGTCCCGGGCTCGACTCAAGCCGGGATACGATGAGCCCAAGGCGACTAAGACCCTGACGTCCTCCTTGGTTTAGGACTTAGTCTAGTTTAGCCTATTTTATGTTATTTCCCGTTTTAGCATGTTTTCCTTTTTAGCATTTCTACTTTCGTACTTTCTATTTCGGGCGTGTGCCTTTCTCTTGCTAGAGAAGGCTAGCCCATTAGTGTGTTGTCGGCCTAAGCCCATTAAGGTTCTTGGCCGAGCTTTAAGGCTATAAGTAGCCTTCGTTGTATTCATTATTTTCCATGTTCAGATTTAATAAACCCAAGTGAAGTACGAATTTATTCAATCCTCCTTCTTTGGGTTCGAACGTCAAACACTTTCTCACTTCGCATCTCCCTTCTTCCGCTACAGACACTACTGCACCAACTCCGTAGCTCGTCGCTTTGAGCGTCTCACCTGTCCTCACCCTAAAAGCGAGCACAAGAGACCCGCGAACCATCTCCTAGGTGGTTCGTACTTATCCCGGTGACAAGAGAAGGATCCACGGCCGCTTCCTGCCTAGATCGCCACCTCGGAATGCATCAACAGGTATCAGAGCAGCCAACCGGTATGCAATGTGCGTTCCTTCTCCTACGACTCCAGTCGCGCACCCGTGAGCGACTCAACGGGCACCTTCTCGCCCTCACTCGTGTGCGCGCCCATTGACGCCAGCAACACAGCCGCGCCCGCGAGTGACCCAACGGGCACACTTTGACCTCGCTCATGCACTCCCGGCGACCCACTCTAGACCCACCACCGCGCCCATAGCCGAGCCCACCCGCCACAACCCCTTCCGCCATCACCCCTTCCGCCACCACAAGAAATCCCCCTCGACTTCTGTCCAGATTTCGCCCAAATTTGTTTTTCTGTTTTCTTCAATTTTATTCCATAAACCTGTAGAGAATCTCGATACGAGTCTGGGCATATAAAATTCGCCCAAAAAGGACATCATTTGACCCTTTAAAAGGCAAAAATACGAACACTTCCCGACTGCCCAAACACTAGCCGCAACCGCGGCCGCACCAGCCGCGACAGCTACCTCCCTGGCCCCCTTCCCTTTCCTTATCCAAACCAACAACATCCCACCAAATCGCTCGAAGCGACGAGCTACGGAGTTGGTGCAGTAGCGTTTGCAGCGGAAGAAGGGAGATGTGAAGTGAGAAAGTGTTTGACGTTCGAACCCGAATAAGGAGGATTGAATCAACTCGTACTTCACTTGGGTTTATTAAATCTGAACGTGGGAAATAATGAATACAATGAAGGCTACTTATATCCTTAAAGCTCAGCCAAGAACCCTAATGGGCTTGGGCCGACAACACACTAATGGGATAGCCTTCTCTAGCAAGAGAATAGCACATGTCTGAATAAGAAAGTACGGAAATAGGAATGCTAAAAAGGGAAACATGCTAAAACGGAAAATAACATAAAATAGGCTAAACTAGATTTAGTCCTAAACCAAGGAGGACGCTAGGGTCTTGGTCGCCTTGGGCTCATCGTAGCCCAGGACGCATCATTCTTTCTCCCTTAGAATCGAAGCGTACTCGCTTTGAACTGGGGGGGGGAGGGAGAACAAGCGCTCGGCGGTCAGCGTAAAAGAGGCGTCGGGCTCAGTTCTGGCTCACGGCATCACAAATATCAACAATAATGGCCCAAATGCGGGAGCGTCCTTGGGTGCAGTGAGCACATGCGTGGGCGCGCTGAAGGCAGGCGCGTTGGCCACTGCTGGTGGCGCTCTGAGAGTCGGCACTACAGTGGGCACTAGGGCGGGCACGCTCAAGGTCAGCTGAGTCGCGACAGTGGGCATGAGCGCGGGCACGCTGGAGATCGGTGGAGTCGCGTCAGTGGGCACGTCAGCGGGTGGGCGCGAGACAAGGGCCGCATCTGCGCTAGTGCCCATTGAGGGAGCGGCTGCTGTAGCCGCGGTCGCGGCTGTGGAGGCCGCGATCACGACTGTTGAGGCCGCAGTCGCGGCTGTGGCCGCGTCTGGGAGCGTGGGTGTGTGTCGCGTTCGTATTGGTGCGCAGGGGCACGGAGGTCGCGGCGCAGGGGCGTCTTCGTAGCCGTCGTGGTGGGTGCGGCATCGGGGTGGTGAAGTGTGGGCGCGATGACTGGGTGGTAGAATCCAATCTGGATCAACGTTCGTATTGATGCGCGGGGGCACGGAGGTCGCGGCGTAGGGGCATCTTCGTAGCCGTCGTGGTGGGTGCGGCATCGGGGTGGTAAAGCGTGGGCGCGATGACTGGGTGGTGGAATCCAATCTGGATCGACGTCGTGGTAACGGGTGCGGCGCGGTAGCGGAATCCAATCCGGGTCGTAGCCGCGGTCGCGGCGTCGTGGGTGAGAGGTGTGGGAGCGTAGGAGCGGGGGTTGTGGTCCATAGTTGCGAGGCGGCGGGATCCAATCCGGGTCCGCCTCGTGTGGGCTCACGCCACCGAACCAAGGGTCGTCGATGTCCCACTCGTCAGGTTCAAAGTAGTGGGCCATGGAGCAGGTGCGGCTGGCTTAGGGTTGGGCTATGGTGTGGGTTGTTGGATAAGGCCGGGTTGGTTAAGAAAAGAAAGGATTGATTTTGAATTTGAATTTGAAATTCAAAAACAAGATCAGGCAAGATATGGTGGGAAATTTGGGAATCCCTACAATTATGGGATTGGTTGGAAGGTGCGGATTTGGTTGGATGTTGTTGGTTTGAATAAGGAAAGGGAAGGGGGCCGGGGAGGTAGCGGCCGCTGTGGCTGCGGTCGCGACTGTGGACGCGGGCGCGGATGTGGCCGCGGTCGCGTCTGGGAGCGTGGGTGCGGTCGCGGCTAGTGTTTGGACAGCAGAGAAGGGTTCGTGTTTTGGCCTTTTGAGGGGTCAAACGAGGTCCGTTTTGGGCGAATTTTATATTTCCGGACTCGTATCGAGATGCTCTACAGGGTTATGGAAGAAAATAAAAAAAACAAGTTTGGGAGAAATCTGTACAGAAGTCGACGGAGATTTCTTATGGTGGCGGAAGGGGTGATGGCGGAAGGGGTTGTGGCGTGATAGGTGTCATTTCATGCACCTTAACTAGTGATTATTGACACAATTTAGATGAAGTTTCGGTGTAGAATTTGGCTAAGTCTGTAACCCAGGGAAAGAGTTGAAGCAGTACAAATTTGAAGGTTTTACAGCTTAGTGAAGAGGAAAGAAGATGAAGGATGAAGAAGCTGGCCAATACCGCCCCGCGGTGGAAGAGAAGGGTGCGCGGCCAGCATGTCATTTGTTTCCATTTTAGTATTTTTGGATTTTATGTCTTATTATATTTTATTTCCTTATTTTATCTGCTAGGTTAACTTTCTACGAACCTATTTAAGATCTTTTTCGTTAATTTTGAGAGGAGTTCGATCCTCTCTCTTTTGCTAATTCAACTTCTAGGTTTTTTGAACAATGGATAGCTAAACACTTTTGTTTCGCTAGACAATTGAAGCACTACAATGAATTGGTTGTGCGATTTCTATCCCGTGTTCTATATCTTTTTAAGTTGGATTGATTCTCTTGATTAAACTGTCTATTGATTTATGTTGATTCTTCTGGCGTAGCTAACTAGGTTTTTCGACATCTATCATATTGCTAGGATTGCATATAGGGGTTCTGAGTGCATATCTAGTGGTAAACACAATTGTGCGTGTAGGGGTTCCGAGCGTACAATTGTGAGTGAGAATCAGTTGCATGTTAAGTAGGGGAGTGAGTACTTGTACGTATTTCTACTTGCATGTATCCTATATCCTTGTGTGCATTGCTATTGCTGTGTTGGTGCTAAGGTATGCTGACGACTGTGAGAATCTCTGGTATTTTATCATTGGCATAGTAATAAGTCTATCGACAACTGTGAGAATCGATAGTACTTAAGATCAGGGTGGGAACAATTATAAGATAGTAAAAGAACTTGGAAATATAGTTTTCAGTGATCAACCTATTGCATTTGTGGTGTGGATATTTGTCTGGTGGAATACTTTCTCTAATCATATTCCTTCTTCTATTATTACTTGCACTTTTGTTAATCCTGCGATTATTCCAAACCCCCCCCCCCCTCGTTACTTGTTAGTCACACGTTATTGCATGCAGATAACCGACTCCCTGTGGGATAGAACCTGACTTACTTGCTATACTCTTTAGTAGGTGAATTAGGATTTCTTTGACAGGAAAACGACACCGGTTTCCGGCCCTGTCAAATTTGGCGCCGTTGCCGGGGAGTCACACATTCTGTTTGTGATTATTTGTGATTGACTGCGGTGTGGATCTATCTTACGATCCGCACCTTTGCTACTGATTCGCTACTTCTTGAAGTTCATATAGAGACATGTACGAATGGCTTAGACACTCCGACAATTGACTGCACCAGATCTGATACAACAGCCGTTGGCTGTAAGCATTCCACCACTTGCTGATGGTGTAACATTTGAGCTCAGAACAAGAGTGATACGATTACTCCCGAGATATTATGGACAAAGTGGCGAGGACCCCATTCTTCATTTGAATAAATTCCACAACGTCATTATGAGCATCAAACCAGCCAACGTCACTGAGGATCAGATTAAAATGAGAGCCTTCGGGTTCACTCTTAAAGACGATGCTGAAGACTGGTATTATCATCTGCCTAGCGGAAGCATAGATCCATGGGCTAAGCTGCATAAGGTTTTCCTCGCACACTACTTTCCAACCAAAATGGCAAATGCTTTGAAAAGGGAAATTACCAGCATTGAACAAGGTGAGGAGGAGACCCTCTATGACTATTGTGAACGGTTCGAGCGATTTTGCGCTGGTTGCCCGTTCCATGGCTTTGATAAGAAATCACTGGTGCTCTATGTTTACAACAGGCTGATGGATGATTAAAGAAGAATTATTGATGCTACATGTGGTGGTAGTATCCTGAATATGACCCCGACGCAGCCATGACCACACTTCATGATATGGCTGAGGGTACTAGGGATTTTGATGAACCCCCAAAGACCAGATTTGTTGGTGTTGTCCTCACCTACGAGTCACATGTATCGCAAGAAATTGCTTCTCTGAAGGAGGTCATTGTGGGGATGGGCAAGCAAGAAGAGCCTCAACAGCACGCTGTCTGTGGAGTTTGCGCTGGTCCATTTCACAAACCAACACCTGCCCCCAACTACAGGATACCACTATTGCTGAAGTGTACGAAGCTGAAGGTCACGGGCCTATTTCACCTCAATATGATCAACCGCCACCGCAACAACCACGCTCTGATGACCCACCAACGACTGGCAGCCCCTCTTCAACCGAAGAAATGCTCAAGGTCCTAACAATGCACTTCACAACGCATGTCCAATCTACTGAGGCCAACATAAAGAGCATAAAGGAGGCCATGTTCCAATTATCCGATGAATTTGCTGGGTGGAGAAAAGAGAGCACTAAAGAGATTTCAAACGCAGTAACCCTCCGAAGTGGCAAGGAATTACAAGTCGCCCCTACAGCTAAAATGGACGACAATGCTGAAATCGAAATTGATGATGAGCAAATTCCACCGCCCCGCGGTGATTCCCACCGCGACCCGGCGACAGCCCCCAGTAATCCCACGCCATTGCCACCGCCCCGCGGTGATCCATACCGCCCCGCGGTGAGTCCACCGCCTCGCGGTGAAAGCCCAGAGCTCGTAGATTTACCTGAGGATGAAGAGGATCCCTACGTACGTCCCAACTTCCCTCCCCTTGGATCTGAGAAGCCACCTGCCCCCTTCCCCGAGGCACTAAAGGAAAGGAGAGTAATTGATGACAAGGATCTCTTCGACACTTTCAGTAAGTGTGAGATAAATATCCCACTCCTCAAGCTTGTCAAGAGTGTAACAAGGTACGCTAAGTTTCTAAAGGAGTTGTGCACTATAAAAAGAAACCAGAAGCTGAAGGGCAAGGAAAAAGTCAAGGTTAGCGAATGCGTATCTGCTGTATTCCAGAGGCGTATGCCAAAGAAGTGCGGAGACCCAGGTATGTGTAGCATTCCTTGTATTATTGGAGACACTAAGTTTGAAAAAGCTATGCTTGATCTTGGTGCCTCCATTAATGTGTTACCCTATTCTCTCTACGAATCTCTTAGACTTGGACCTCTGCAGGAAACATGAATTGTAATTCAATTGGCTGATAGGTCTAGTGTCTACCCTAGGGGAGTAATAGAGGATATCCTTGTTATGGTTGATAAATTGATATTTCCTGCTGATTTTTATGTCTTAGATATGGAAACAGATACGAAGGCAACTCTTATACTGTTAGGTAGGCCGTTTTTAAAAACTGCTAAGACTAAACTTGATTTGCAAAGTGGGACACTTTCGATGGAATTTGACGGGGAGAAGGTGGAATATAACATTTATGAAGCCATGAAACACCCCGCTGAAGACCATTCTCTATGCTCCATTGATGTGATCGATTCTATTACACAGGATGTCTTTGATATTTCTAGTCCTGATGAGTTTATGACCATTGTTGAAAATAATTTGGACTTGTCCTATGAGGAATACTCTTTACCCTCTAACATACAGGAAGCCATCGCTCAGTTGGAAGCCCATGGTAAGTACTCTGCAGATCCTTTGGGCGTTGGCCCCATTCTACTAAACCCGAGCGAAAGGCTCGTTCCTTCTGTTGAACAGGCTCCTAAGATCGAATTGAAGCCGCTGCCAGAGCATCTCAAGTTCGCTTTTCTTGGAGCCAACGACACCCTGCCGGTCATTGTGTCTAACAAGCTGACTGCGGACCAGGAAATGAAGCTTTTAGGCGTGCTCAGGGAGCATAAAACCGCGATTGGATGGACCATTGCAGATATAAAAGGGATAAGTCCCTCGACTTGTATGCATCGGATTCTCCTTGAAGACAGAGCTAGACCATCCAGGCAGCCACAAAGAAGTCTCAATCCTCCGATGATGGAAGTGGTGAAGAAATAAGTGCTAAAACTCCTCAAGGCTGATATGATCTTCCCTATTTCGGATAGCCAATGGGTAAGTCCAACCCAGGTGGTCCCTAAGAAAGGAGGTATTACTATAGTGGAGAATCAACAAGGAGAGTTAATTCCCACCAGGACCACCACAGGATGGAGAGTGTGCATCGATTACCGTAAGCTGAATGCGGTAACTCGGAAAGACCATTTCCCCCTGCCCTTTATTGATCAAATGCTAGAATGCCTTGCTAGGCGACCCTACTATTGTTTCCTCGACGGATATTCAAGATATTTCCAGGTGGCCATTGCACCAGAAGACCAAGAGAAAACCACTTTTACATGTCCCTTTGGCACCTTTGCATACCGCAGAATGCCATTCGGATTGTGTAACGCACCCGGTACATTTCAACGATGTATGGTTAGTATCTTCTCTGACTATGTTGAGAAATTCATTGAGGTATTCATGGATGACTTTACAGTGCATGTGACTAGCTTTGATTCATGTTTAACTCATTTGGCCCTCATACTAAAGCGATGTGTTGATACCAATTTGGTTTTAAATTATGAAAAGTGTCATTTTATGGTAGAATAGGGAATAGTACTGGGTCATATTGTCTCTGCTAGAGGTATTGAGGTCGATAAGGCGAAGATTGATGTAATTCAGTCTTTGCCTTATCCTACTAATGTGCGTGAAGTGCGCTCCTTTTTAGGTCATGCAGGTTTCTACCGAAGATTTATCAAGGACTTCTCAAAAATATCCTCACCCCTATGCGAGCTACTAAAGAAGGAAGTGACCTACGCATTCACTGATGAGTGCAAGGAAGCGTTTGATTGCCTGAGAGAACGCCTGACAAGTGCACCTATCATTCAGGCACGTGACTGGTCTCGCCCATTTGAGATCATGTGTGACGCTAGCGATTATGCAGTTAGAGCAGTTCTAGGACATAAAGTGGGACGGGCATCCCATGTGATTCATTATGCCTCCATGACTCTGAATGGAGCCCAAAGAAACTACTCCACTACTGAGAAGGAAATGCTGGCGGTTGTCTTTGCCTTGGAAAAGTTTAGGCAATATCTTTTGGGAGTCAAGGTGATTATCTACACAGATCACGTTGCTCTTTGTTACCTGATGACGAAGAAAGAAGCAAAGCCAAGACTAATCCGATGGGTTCTCCTTCTCACTGAATTTGATGTGGAGATCCGTGATAAGAAGGGAGCAGAGAACCTAGTCGCAGATCACCTAAGTAGGCTCGTCCATGAGGAAGATAAGCCCGCAGAACAGAGCCCCATTCACGACACCTTTCTGGATGACACACTTTTTATAATAGAAGGAAGTTCAGAAAACAAGCACCGCCCCGCGTTGCCCACCGCCACGACCCGGCGAGTCATAGCCAGTATGAAGTTGGAGATGTCACCGCCCCGCGGTGGCCACCACCGCGACCCGGCGGTAGATTTCTTTGACAACCAGGAGAGCTCACCGCGACCTGCAATGATAGTACCGCCCCGCAGTCACATCTCTGGAGTCACACTGTGCTCTGGAGATACTTCTGCCCCTCCCTCTAACATAGCCATGGACGTCTTCGGAATCCGTTCTTTCAGACCTTGGTACGTAGATATCGTCAACTATCTGGTTCGAGAGGAAATACCCCCGGATTACACCAGAGCTCAAAAGGCGAGGATACGGAGAGAAGCTCGCCACTATGTGTGGGATGATCCTTACCTGTGGAAGCATTGTGTCGATCAGGTAGTGCGCCGATGCCTCCCAGACAATGAGGTACAATCTGTCCTTAACTTTTGTCACTCTGAGGCTTGTGGAGGTCATTTTGGAGCGAATAGGACTGCTAGGAAAGTATTGGAAGCAGGATTTTATTGGCCACACATCTTTAGGGATGCTTACGCCTTCTGCAAATCCTGCGATCGATGCCAACGGGTTGGAAACATCACCAGAAGGAATGAAATGCCGTAATCATCATTAATCTTTTGTGAGGTCTTTGATGTTTGGGGCATGGATTTTATGGGACCCTTTCCTAGCTCTCATGGGAATCTATATGTATTGCTTGCGGTGGACTACGTTTCCAAGTGGGTGGAAGCAAAGGCCACTAGGACCGATGATTCTAAGGTTGTGGCAGGTTTTCTCAAGGAAAATACTTTCTCAAGATTTGGAATACCCAAAGCTTTAATTAGTGACAGGGGGACCCATTTCTGCAACAAGACAGTAACTGCCCTGCTGAAGAAGTATCATGTCACCCAGAGAATCTCTACAGCCTACCATCCTCAAACTAATGGGCAGGCCGAGAACTCCAACAGAGTGATTAAATCTATACTGGAGAAGACAGTAGCAACTCATCGGAGGGATTGAAGCACCAAGCTCAATGATGCGCTGTGGGCATACCGTACAACTTTCAAGACTCCGAAATGAATGTCCCCTTTTCGACTGGTTTTTGGAAAAGCTTGCCACCTCCCCGTAGAGCTTGAGCATAAAGCATGGTGGGCAATAGAGAAATGCAATATGCAACTGGATGAAGTGGGGGAATTCCGTAAGCTGCAGCTACAAGAACTGGAGGAACAACGCCTTGAAGCCTATGAGAACTCAGTTAACTACAAAGCGAAGACCAAGCAATGGCATGACAAGCATATTCTGCGGAAAGATTTTAAGCCATGAGATAAGGTCCTCCTGCTTCAATCCCGGCTCAAGCTCTTTGCTAGGAAACTGAGGTCCAAATGGACGGGTCCTTATGAAGTTGCTGAAGTTCACCCCCATGGTGCCATTGGACTGATAAACCCCAAGACAGGCAACATCTTCACAGTCAATGGCCACAGGCTGAAACCCTATTATGAAGGCTTTGATCCAACCCATGTTGATGCAATAAGTTTCGGAAGCCCTTAGGCTGAAACAGGGTGAGCCATAGCCTACGTCGAGCCAACGACGTTAACCAAGGCGTTGTCCGGGAGGCAACCCGGGTTAGTTGTTTGATATTTCCCTTTCATTAGATTATTTTCGTAGTTTATTTTTGCTTTGTTTCGTCCGCCTGTTACTCACATTTCAGGTACGAAAGTAAATCCGAGACGAGACATGTACCCAGCTCGCATCCACCGCCTCGCGTTGTAACCCCACCGCCCCGCGGTGGATCTCACCGCCCCGCGGTGGAGGTCTGGTATGGTTTCTCCACTAAATAAAAAATAAAAAAATAGAAGAAATAAAGGGCCCCGAAAAAACCTTAAACGGGTGAGTAATATTTTTATTTCTTGAGTTAGATACGAAGGATTTGACGGTGTCAGTTGGATCGCCCCGCGATCCGGTATTTACTTGTACATTCATCACCCCCATAAACACTCCCGCCAAACCCTAATCCCTTTTTCTTTCTCTTCCCCGTCTCTCTCTCTGCCGCACCCCCATTCCATGATCTCAAACCCTTAACCCAAAGCTTTACCCGCCCCAATCTCCCTTGTTCCTCGCCTTGGTAGTGGCAACCTTTAACCCAACTTTGATCTCCTCTACCCAAGCCTCCCTTTGTAACGATTTCCGAACTTCCCCGTGGTGGTTAGTAGTTGAAGGGGGTGCCATTTTGTTCTAGTGGTGTGACCGGTGCAATCTGGGTGTTCTTCCGGTTGTTCGGTGGTGTTGAAAGAGGAATCGAACAGTGACCGCCTCGCGTTGCAATCTCGCTGCCTCGCGCGTATCGAATTTTGAATTTGGAGAAGAAGGTGAACAGTCGCCGCCCCGCGTCCACTTCGCCGCGACCCGGCTACTACGCTCAGTAATCAGCACCACCACGCGGTGACTCGTGGTCATTCCTCAGTGGGTTGTAAGTCTTCCTTGCCTCGTTCTTTCGCTTCGAGCACTTACTTCATTATATAATGTCGAGAGCTAGGACGGTTGGGATGACCGAGGAGGAGTGTCGACTGTATGATGTGGTGTCATCAAGACATGTCCAGCCGACTCGCTTCTTTGATAGGGGATCACTAGCCGAGTTGGGCTTGTTAGAGATGACTCAACAATGTCTGGACATGATGGGATTGGGGGGATTCCTAGACAAATGCGCGCCCACATTCCCTGAACTATGCTTCCAGTTTATAGCCACTGTATCTCGAAGCCACACGCGACGCATCATCGATGGTAGGGAGCAGAAGTTCATCGCTGGGATCACCTTTAAATATGAGGGTCGGAGTTATGGTATCCCTATTGAGGAAATTAGGGAGCTGCTGGGTGTGTCAAGGCCAGCTACTGAGAAGTGGAGACGAGGTCCTGACAAGGCGGACCTGAAGGAATTCTGGACCACCGCAACGAGCATGGCTGAATATCAAAAGCGGTTGGAGAATAGTAACAAACTTGTCCACCCCTGCTTCCGCTTAGTCTACACAGTGGTGCTTCGGACATATGGTTGCATGAGAAGTGGAGGAAAGAAAGGTTTCTCTGAGGAGCCTTGGTCTCTTCTCCCTGATGATCGATCCTTTAGATGAGGAGACCCATGCATGGATTGTCATATGGCTGCATGAGCTGCAGCAGATTCGCGAGGGCGCCGCGCGAGATATTGTTCAGGGCGGGATGATCACCTTGGTTGCTGCGGCCAGGATTTCGATGGACATCATTCCTCAGCCACTCATGCCCATTCGCTACGACATTCCATATCTGCAACGGTGTGGTATGCTGACCATATCTCAGGGGCAGTTTCTGTGGTGCTCCTACGGAGGTCACCTTTTGCGTCTCCCTTGTCCCCTCGCCTACCCGTGAGTCTTTACAGGCTGGTACATTTCGTCTGATGCTGAGATTATTCCTTTCGACGATGAGGCTGATCCGCCGGCTGCCATTCCCATGCTTATGGATGTCGATCCCCCTGCTTCTGACGTTGCCTCCACATTTGCTTCGCCTTTTGAGTTTTCGTGGGACGAGATGTTCATCCGTTTTGATGCCTTCACGCTGTGACAGGAGGCTGCGAACGAGGCGACGCTGGCTCGGCTGCGGACTATACAGGCTGACATTGCATGCGATATCACGGACCAGCTGAGTGCAGCTGAGGCCTTCATGCAGGAGCAGTACTTTGGGCGGCATCAACCTCCATCGAGCTTTCCACCGTATCCACCTTTCCAGTGAGTCTTTGTTCTTTTCTCCCTATTTTGTTTTGTTTTCGTCTTTACATTGAGGACAATGTGTGTTTCAAGTGTGGGGAGGGATTTAGACTCACTGTTTATCATAGCTAGTGTACAGATTTTATTCTTGCATTTCGTATTTCTATTCAAAAAAAAAGAGCCAAAAAGAGGTAAAAAGGCACCCAAAATCCTAGGATGAGCCGAAAACCCGTAAGGGCGGCTCAGGTAAAAAGCAGGTAGTCCGACTGGTATAGACCAGGGCAAAAGTGGACTGGAGTGATGTGAGCACATGTGAGACATCTAGTAAAATGAAATGAGTGGCTTGGTGAAACCCAAAAGGGCACCTCAGCAAGATGAGCGAAAAAGAAGAAGAGTGATTCTAGGATTCTCTCTACCTATTGGCGAGGTGTCATAAGAAGAGGTGGTATAAGGAGTTCGGGGTAGGTCACTTTGGAGCAATAAGAAGCTAGACAGGAGTTAGGAATAGATTCATCTTGCATCATGTGTTTTGGTTGTTTGAGGCTGATTGTTGAGCTGTTGTAGTCCTTGGTATCATCTGTTGTCACACTTCCTGAGGCCTTTGATATTTGATGAGTGGAGTATGGTTGATTAATTTACTCGGGACGAGTAAAGGTCTAAGTGTGGGGATATGTTGATAGGTGTCATTCATGCACCTTAACTAGTGATTATTGACACAATTTAGATGAAGTTTCGG
>WOAB01000051.1:6890000-7041214 GCA_027886185.1 Rheum nobile
TCTGTCAAGGATCTCAAATGGTCCCACGTAGTGAGGGTTAAGCTTCCCACGCTTACCGAATCTAAACACACCCTTGGATGGCGACACCCTGACAAATACCTTGTCACCAACCTCAAACTCGACTTTCCTGCGCTTCGGATCTGCATAAGATTTTTGTCGACTCTGAGCTGTCAACATCCTATGTCTTATCAAAGAAATGTCTGAGGCAGTCCTTTCGACTAACTCTGGTCCGAGTAGAACCTTGTCGGCATTCTCATCCCAACAAATCGGAGATTTGCACCTTCGACCGTACAGAGCCTCGAATGGAGCCATCTTAATGGTAGCATGCCAACTGTTATTGTACGTGAACTCAATCAGACTCAGGCTGTTCTCCCAACTAGTCGGACGATCGAGTACACAAGATCTTAGCATATCTTCCAAGGTTTGGATGGTTCTCTCAGACTGTCCATCCGTCTGAGGATGAAACGCAGTACTGAACCTCAACTCGGTTCTCATGGCCTTGTGGAGTTCTTTCCAGAATCTTGACATGAATCGGCCATCATGATCTGATACAATGGTCTTTGGAGTACCATGCAAACAGACAATCTCGTGTAGGAATACTTATGATAGATTCTGGGTTCCCCATGTTGACTTGATAGCCACGGAGTGAGCACTCTTCGTGAGCTTGTCAATGATTACCCATATAGCATCCTTTTGACTTTGAGTGTTTGGTAGCCCTGTGACAAAATCTATAGCAATATCCTCCCATTTCCATTCTGGTACAGGAAGAGGTAGCAACTCACCACCTGGTCTACGGTGTTCTATCTTGACCTTCTGACAAGTCAAGTATTTCGCCACAAACTCTGCTACATCCCACTTCATGTTGGGCCACCAGAACTTCTTCCTGAGGTCCTTGTACATCTTGCTAGAGCCTAGATGTACAGAATAAGCTGACGAATGGGCCTCCTTCATCACCAACTGGCGAAGACCATCAACGTCAGGCACACAAATCCGGTCCTGAAACCATAGTGATCCATCCTCCTGAATCACGAAACCGGGAGCTTTCCCGTCCATCACTTCACTGCTTAGCTTCACCATGACTACATCATCAACCTGTTTCTCTATGATTTGATCAAGTAGCGTAGCTTGAATCTCAAGCATACTCAGGTATCCTCGACGTTGATCGTACAAGACTTCAATCTTGCACAACTCTTAGTTCAGCTTGGTCTGAGCAGTAAGTAGAGCCACTACAGTCTCGTGCGGCGTCTTCCGGCTCATTGCATCGGCTACTACATTAGCCTTGCCCGGATGATACAGCAACTCGATGTCGTAGTCTTTGAGTAGCTCTAACCAGCGACGTTGTCTCATATTCAGCTCCTTCTGAATGAACACGTACTTGAGACTCTTATGATCGGTGAAGACTTGGCATCTTACACCATAAAGATAGTGTCTCCAAATCTTCAGCGCAAAAACTACCGCTGCTAATTCCAGATCATGCGTCGGATAGTTTGCTTCATAGGTTTTCAATTGTCTAGATGCGTATGCAATAACCTTGCCTCTTTGCATCAACACACATCCCAAACCACTCTTCGAAGCATCACTATAGACCACATAACCATAATTTCCTTCCGGTAGCGCGAACACTGGTGCAGAGGTCAGACACTGCTTCAACTTCTGAAAACTGGCCTCGCACTTGTCATCCCAGACAAACTTCTTGTGGACTTTGCGGAGCAAACCGGTCATAGGTAGAGTGATCTTAGAAAATCCCTCCATGAACCGTCTATAATATCCAGCAAGTTCAAGAAAACTGAGCACCTCCTTCACATTTTGAGGCCGCTTCCAATTTGCTACCGCTTCAATCTTCTGGGGATCAACCATAACCCCATTCTCATTGATCACATGGCCTAAGAAAGCCACTTCCTTGATCCAGAAGTCACACTTAGACAACTTTGCGTAAAGTTGATTCTGTCTAAGGACTGACAAAGTAATCCGAAGATGTTCCTCGTGAGCTTCCTCGCTCGGGGAATAGATCAAAATGTCGTCGATGAAGACCACTACGAACTTATCCAAGTATTGGTGGAAACATTGATGCATTAGATTCATGAAAACTGCTGGAGCATTTGTAAGTCCAAATGGCATGACTACGAACTCGTAGTGACCATATCTCGTCCGGAAAGCAGTCCTCGGAATATCCTCCTCATGAATTTTGAGTTGATGGTAACCAGATCTCATATCGATTTTGGAAAAGACTTTAGCTCCTTGCAGTTGATCCAACAAATCATCAATCCTCGGCAACGGATACTTGTTCTTGATCGTGACTTTATTCAACTCTCGATAGTCGATACAAAGTCGGAACGATCCATCTTTCTTCTTGACGAACAAAACCGGAGCGCTCCAAGGTGATGCGCTCGGCCTTATATAGCCCTTCTCAAGAAGATCTTCGAGTTGCTTCTTCAACTCTTGCATCTCAACAAGAGCCATCCGGTACGGTGCCTTAGAGATCGGCGCGGTACCAGGCTCGAGATCAATGGTAAACTCCACGTCACGATACGGGGGTAAACCAGGAATTTCTTCCGGAAAGACGTCTGGAAACTCACAAACGACTGAAATATCAAAAACTGATGGCTCATCTTTCTTGGGCTCGTCTAGATAGCACAGGTACCCGACACAACCTTGTCGAAGTAGCTTAAATGCAGCAATCGCATTGATGAGCCTGCCGTTATCAGCGTCATTACGACCCTTAAATTTGCATACAAACTGGCCCCCAGATGACACCGTCACAGTCCTTGAGCTAAAATCGATTACCGCCCCATGACGCATCAGCCAATCCATACCGAGAATAATGTCGTATGGAGCCATGGCTATACAGATCAAATCTGCTTCGAACTTCTTACCCTGGATGGTAATCGGAAATTTTGACAAACGCTTAGTGCCCACTAAATGTTCACCATTAGGAAGATTCACAACGAAAGGTTCACAAACCTCGTTGCATACTAAGCCTAACTTACTCACACAACTCTCCGAAATAAAGGAATGAGTAGCACCCGAATCAAACAACATACATACAGAAGTAGAATGGAGGTATAGAGTACCTTGAGCAATCGGAGCATTTGGTCCATCAGCCTCACGCATCTCGTAAAGGCGTTGACCCTGACTTCCAGAAGCAGTTGGGGCTTTCCCCTTGTTTTGTGCAGTTGTTTGCGTCGAAGGACTAGGAGCTTCCACTGGTCTGAACCTGGGTCGATTGTTCTGATTAATAGACCCTTGCTGTGATTCAGCTCCTTTCTGCCTTCTCTGCGGACAGAACGTCTGCACATGTCCCTCCTTTCCATAGACATAGCATATCTTCTTTTCCTTCGGACATGCATTGCTCTTGTGCCCGGGTGTACCATAATTGTAGCACTGGATCGGATTCTTGCCTTGACCCGACTGTTGCGTAGACCCTCCATGAGTCATATCCATTTTTGCTTTGCCAGACTTGGCAAAATTAGACGGTGGCGCGGGACGCTTGAATCCACTCGCCTGAGACTGGTTCTGCATTGACCTCTGACGATTGCACTTCTTCGTTGACTCCTCCAGAGTCACTTCCAGTTTGTAGGCAGCGTCCACGTACTGCTCCAAAGTAGAGCATCCGTGACGTACCATCAATGGCTTAATATCTGGATTCATCCACTCATGGAAATGCCAGATCTTTTGCTCTTCGCTGGACACCTCCGGCCCAGCATATTGTAGCAGGTGATTGAACTTGGCCGCAAGATCAGTCACTTTCAATCCATCCGTCTTTGGATAGAGGAACTCCTTGTGTTTTTCTTCCCTCATAGCTCCGGAGAAGAAACGATCAGTCATCTTTGCCCTGAACATTCCCCCGTTCAAATCAGGGTTATCAGCTAGACCAGTACCTTCCCACCACTCGCTAGCTACCTCCTTCAGCTGAAGGGAAGCAATGTGTACCTTCTCAGCTTCAGTGCACTCAACATTGCGGAACAATCGCTCCATGTGCGAGAACCAATGAGCCACCCTGACTGGCTCTCCTTTCCCATCATAGCTATCAGGCCTCATAGAGCTTATGGCCTTCAGTGCTCGGCCATAGTCGCCTCTATTCCTGACCGCGTCTTCTCGGGGTACATGGATATCTGGCTCCTCGAATATAGGAACCGTTGGAGGAACTGGCGCGCCTTGTGCCTGAGGCGCAATTGGTCGCATGATATCGGTGAATGCTTGCATCACAATTCCCCGAATAGCCTCTATTGCTACAGCATTAAATACTACTGGAGTGTTAGGCGGAACTTGGTCATTGCCCACTGGATTGTTATTAGAAGCAGACTCGTGTTCATCCACGGGGTTTGCAGTGTTCCTCACATTTGGTATGGGGTCATTGCTTGGCCCAGCACCAGCACGAATGGTGTTCCTTGTGTTCACCATCTGTTTACCGATCAAATTCCAAGTATTTTATAACATTAATATTATTCCAATGTACTCAATGTAATAAAATCAACTTAGAATAGATCAAACTTGGTAAATTTTCATTGATAAACTCAAACTGAGTTACAAGCTTCTACAAAAGGGATCTCCCGAGCGACAAGACAAAATTGCTCGGAGATTATAGTTTCATAACAAAACGAACACTGAAAAACTAGAAAAGAAACTGCTAAAGTCAACACTGGCCCTAATCATGGCGCCCTGAAACATTTCCTGTAATCACCACTCCTCACACATGGCTTCTTCGAACGGGGTTCACTATCGGAGTCTGGCGATGGACTTCTCACCCTGCTCGGCCCTGGAGCACACGGCACAATCCTTGGTCCTGGTGTCCTCGGCCTTATCCTAAGCGCGGAAACACTCTGACCAATCACATCTGACTCTCCTAGTCTTGCCCTTCTTCGAGCCTGCTCAACCGCCTCATCTATCTAGCGATAAGCTTCAGAGGAAGCCATCTGACTTTGGCGAAGCACCTCTCGCGAGTCAGGACTCAACATCAGTCTCCTCTGAACGGGAATAGGCTGTGAGTTCTCAGATGCATCTTGTGGATCACTCCTTCTCCTGGCGAATACTACCTCGTAAAGCATTTCGCAAGCGGCAGGAGACAAAGGTGAATACTCCCGCTCAGGTGGCAACTCCGGACTAGGGGGAATGAACTGCACCCCCAGGTCCTCACAGTCCATCAGTAAGTGTTCTAGGCCATTGGACTCATAGCCTTGCTCCTCGAGGTCCTCCTCGAGATCCTCTTCCTCTTCCGGATCCTCCTCGGGAATTGACTCGATCATGAAGTCGTCATCGTAGTACCCTCTTGCGTACTCTGACGGCTCCCCTTCATCCTCAGTGTCCTCCCTTGGCTCCTCTTCGGGCTCTGCCTCAGGAACCTCGGCATTATCGGACACTAATACTACCGACTCAGGGAGTACGGTCTTCACCTCCTCGGGTGGACTACTGGATTCCCCGATCTCAAAGCATCGAGGGGGAACCAGGAACTCTAGCCTTACTGGAGATGGTGGAGCCACCTCGGCTTCTTCCGAGTTCCTTTGAAGAGAAAAACATGCACCCATAACCTACGGGCGACGAAAAGAGAGTTAGTCTTTCTAAATATAGAAGCGAACTTACTATATTAGACTAAAGAAGGCACGACTTGAACAGCAGACACGTTTTAGTCAAGAAAATTTTATTTGGAAATTCCAATCCTTTAAAAACATTTTTCAGTCCAAAACGAGTAGACGGTTTACAAAAGTTTTTGAAATCCCTACCCGAAAAATTTTTCTGCTCTGATACCAAATCTGTAACACCCCCAAATATATCCTTGAAAGTATTACCGCCAGTGACCTCGGATTCCACATCCGAAGCCACCCAAGGCTTAACCAGTTTATACAAATCATAAAACAACATTTATAATACGAAATGTCATAGTATTGGATTAAATCAAAGTTTCGGAATTACATCCATAATCCAAATACAACCAAAATATATTACAGCGGAAGTCTTAATACAATAAATGACATAAAAGTCTTGATCTAGCGATCACACGCCTAGGATCTCAACCTTGGTAAAACACTTCAAAATTCCATCTGCCTTGACCGTCGTTTCTAGCCTTCATGGAACTGCAGTTTATCTAATGTGCCGTATGAGACGGATAACACCAGCCAACCATGCAAGGGAATATAACCGGTTGGTTAGTCTAATGAAAGACTATGCAAGGGTAAAACAGAAAGGTTCTAAGTAGTCGTATTAGGTTAGACCCATCGCTTCTCGAATGAAAGCCGATGACGATAGTAAACCTCAATACTTCTACTGAAATTATCCAAAGAATAATGATCGAGAGAAGACTCTGAAAGATTGAGTCTTACGGAAACATATGAAGAGAAGACTCCAACGAATTGAGTCTTATCGGAAGTATGACAAGTTTGGGAACATTATAAGTTCATACATGAGTTTAAAAACGACTTGACTATTTGGGTCCACGACCAACCTCACCGCGTAATGCGAATTCAGATTCGGAGGGTAGACTTAATCAAAGCCCAGACGAGTTTCCACGTTGTACTTCTCACCCAATGTTCATTAATTATGTGCATAGCGGCACTTATCTTATTTCAATTCCAAAACGTATATTCATGTTATAAGCTTTTATCATATAAATATATCATCTCAATACGAGAGATATCTTGGGAGCATAACCCAAAAGGTTTGACGCCAGCTAAGCGCACCTCCCCTATACTCGGATAGAGGATAGTCATGACCAGAGAAATGGTGTTAGGGCTTGGACATCCTATCCACCATGGTTATAAAGAAACGGCTACCTCGCAAGGTAAGCAGCGTTCCTATGAATACTCGTGCTAACTATATTTCAAGTTCGCATAAAAATCTACATCAATACCATCATGGTAATAACAGATATAATAGCGTTGTTTCTAGCAGTATATACAACCTATTATAATATTCCTTTTAATCATATCATTTATAAAATCTGCTCCCAACGAAGACAGTAATTCATCCCAATTTAATTAACAATTAAACAATTGATCATTAATAGAAATATGGAATGATAAGCAAGAGTGAACCGCCACTTGCCTTAGATCAGACGAACGATCGAACGATGAGTTTCTGGGTCCGAAACGGGGACAGAACTCGGATTTCAGATCCCTACGGAATGACCCATAACGAAACCCTAAGTTAGATTCGACGTAAAATAGTACGAATCTAAAGAAAAACGAACGAAATCGAAAGAACGGAAATCCCAATCGAGACCACAAAACCCAAGCCACAACCACAAGTGCCCAGGCACACCGCGGGTGCGGTCGTCGGGGACGAAGAACTCCGACGACACGACGAGGAAGAAAACTCACCGGGGGAGACTCGTTGGGGCTCGATTCGTGGTTGCTCCAACTTCTGGATACTTAGCACCACCTCGAGAGCACCACCTCCTCCTTCGAAAGCTCCGGTGACGACCTTGAAGAACTCCGACGAGAGCTTCAAATTTTCCGGCGAGAGAGAAAGAGAGATTTGAGAGGGAGAGATGGAGATCTGATATGCTCCAAATCTTCCCCAGATCCTCTCCTTTTATAGAGCCCAAGCAAGCAGGTGAGTCATGGTAGGCGCCTACAACGACAGATGGGACGTCGTTGCAGAGGCGAAGCACGTCGACGCGGCGGTCGATGTCCGGCGGAGCAGAAAAACGATGATGACACCGCGGGGTGCGGTGGACTGACCGCGGGTGCGGTGACCTTGTTGCGGGTGAGGTGGAGGCCAATTTCGGTCTCTTTTGTCCGGAAAAAATGTATGGGCATGGTTTTAACCCCGGGTTAAATATATTTGTACCCGAACGAATATTCTAAGCCCCGAAAATACGTCGAATGTATTTTATTCCATTCAGGGAAATATTACAGAGATCAAGCATTTTACAGAATGTCTAAACTTCTCTGAAAATAATCCGACTTGTAGTACGAAAGTTGGAAAAATTACCAAAATGCCCTTTACTAAAATGAGGGATATTACAAGAGCGAGAGGGTTCGAGGTTGGTGTTTGGGGTGAAATGAGGAAGGGGACGAAGTTGCTGCTTTTAAGGGCAGCAACTTCGTCCGTGACGGATGAATTATATCCGTCTGTGACGCACGGATGGCTTCTGTCTGTCACGGACGTATAGGTTTGGTGCGTCACGGGCCAAATGATGCGGTGAATAGCAAAAATATTTGTGCGTTAAATAGCAAGGGTCAAAAACGATCCTACACAATGGAAGAAAACCGCCATATGTTAATTTTTTTTTTTTTGAGAAAAATGAAATTTTTTTACTTACAGATTTGAAATCTAAAGCTAATTTTGAGACTTAATTTGAATTTGAGAACTGCTCGGTGAAAGTTCGTAATTTACTTTTATTTGATTTTGTTTAATGGTAAAAGTTGATCAATAATTAAATGTAGTTGTTGTTTTTTCGTGAAACCAAGGGTATAATGGATTAGTTAATTTTTAAAAGTCTAGGTTGGATAATTGGGATGAATAGAATAAAATCGTAATGAGTATGACAAAAATTAAATTATTTAAAAGTATATGTTATTTCAGATTGTGTCCTTATATTTTATATGTGTGTAAATCAGTCTAGTGAGTCAAGAGCTTGCAATTGATTTAAAAAAAATTAATACTAACATAATTAAACAATAAATGCCACTATTTAATTAAACATGTAGAACATTTTTAAGAATGTAAAAACTGTATATATTAACATATTCTAATTTTTTTGATATAGAATAAAAAAGATATATATAATAAAATCAATAGATTTCAGTATACTAATTTTAAAAATTTAGGCAAAAAATATAAGTAAATAGTATTACTTATTAATATGCAACAATGAAGAAAATAAACTAAAATATTAAGTAATATTATAATTATAAATTATAAAGATATTTTCAGAATAAAATATGTTAAGTATATTTTTATAAGACATTATTTAGTACAAGTTAGCTTTTTTTAGCTATAAATGCTACTATTTAATTGAACATATAACATCTTTAAGAATGTAGACATCGTTATATATTAACATATTTATAAGTTTTTTTATAGCATCAAGTATAGAATTGTCAATCCGGTCGGTCAAGTCGGGTTCGATTCGGTTATTTCGGGTTCGGGTTGAGAACGGGTTGGGTCATTTCGGATAACAGGTCAAGTCGGTCGGGTCATTACAGGTCAGCGGGCGGTTCGGGTTAACCAACGGATTAAGAGCGTTATTTTTTAAATATTTTGTTCACTATTTATATATTATTAAATAGTTAAAAACTAATTTAAATATGTCAAAATAAGTTGAAATGAATTAAATAAATAATAATATTAGTAATTATTTTAATGTAATTGATATTAGTAGACCAAAATTATATTTTATTTTTATTTTTATTATATTAATTTATAAATTTCTACATTATAAAAATTATATAAGTACAACAATGTTCTTTTTTTTTTAGGATATTAATCATATTATCATTATTTATATGTCATTTATCATATATATTTTATGTTATATTTTATTAGAACTCCACATTTATTCGTTAATCGGGCCGGGGTCGGGTTCGGGTTGATCGGGTTCAGTCTCGGTAAATTCGGATTCAGTAACTTCGGGTTATCAAATTTCGGTCAGGTCGGGTCGGGTCCAAAAATGGGTCGGTCAGGTCGGTAAAACGGGTTCGGTCACTTTTTGACAACTCTAATCAAGTATAATAAAATCTAAACTTTTTTATTATTCTAAGTTAAAAATGTAATATCCCACTTAAATTAGAAAGATAATATGGTAATTTTAATTTGATAAAAACAAAAGTTATGAAATTTATTTTTATTTCTTTACGAGGGGTAATTTAAATTTTCATTAACTTAAGTTCAAAAGATAGGTTAAGATAATTTTATACAAATTACCAAATGGGTTATAATAATTTGATGTAGAAATAAATAAATAAGTGTGATAATAAATGTAGTTTTAGAATTTTAAATAATAATAAAGGTCATAAGAATTATTATGTTTATCCATAAGGGGATAAAAAATAATAAATACCCTAAGTATATTATCCCTTTATGTTATGAATGCTCTAAATTATGATTAACCTTAAGTTAATTATAATTTAAATCAACTTAGAAATTTTAACTTAGAAATGCTTGAACCAAATTAACAAAGTGTTAAATGGGTTAAGTATGGTTAAAATTAAAAGAAATGGTAACTTAAGATAACTTAAGCATTGTTTTAGCCTAAGTTAATTTTTCCAAATATTTATTCCATATGTAATTTCCCAACTCTATTTCTAATAAAGGAATTTTTGGTATTTATTTCATAATTCCAAAAATTGAAATGAAATAGAGATTCTTAATATAAGTTGTTACTGACTTATTTAAATTTATTGTTAACATTATGTTGATTCTAAATTTAAATAAAACTTATAAATTTAACCTAGAATATTTAGTCACGATTCTCTATTTAACAACCGGGTGAAATTGCTATTTCACGCCCCGTTTCGTTCGTGACGAACCATTTGCATCCGTCTGTGACGGACCAAAGTGATTCGTACGTGACAGATGGATGCAGTAGGTCCGTGACGGATGTATGATATGGACGAGGTAAACAACCAGATAATTAATGTTACTTGTCCCCACCTAACAACATTAACTACATTGTCATATCTCATCAATATTACTGCCAAAATTAAACCCTAAACCTCTCAACCACTCTTTTCTTTCCCTCCCACAACACTTCTTCCATTACTTTGGTTCTTTTCCATGACAAATGAAGATGATTTTTCCAACTTCAATGGTGAAAAAGATGTTTCAAGAGGTTATCATTACAATGAGGTATGTTTTTTAAGCTTTTACTTTACATGTTAATAGAAGTTAATAATTTTATGGTTCTTTCTTGTGAATGTATATGTTTGAGTTGTTCTTTGGAAAAACAAACACTTTCTTAAGGTAATTTCAATAGTTGTTACTATATGTTCATAAAAACTTCATATTTGATTAAGTTGTACTACAAATTTGGAGATTTTGTGTACAAAACTGCATGTTTGATTGTTTGGCCTTGTTATATTGAATACTCGTGCTAATTACTAGCAATTACTATCTAGCAACCCTAAAATAATAATATATATATATATATAACGGTTATAGCTAACATATATATAACCTAATAATAAGGTTCATTTTACACAACATTAACACACAAGTTCCCAAACGATAAATTAAGAATATTTATCCCAACTTAATTAAGACAATAGATTAATTGTCAATTAAGAAAAATATGAAATAAATTAGCACGAGTGAACCGCCATTTGCCTTGAATCACAGAAAGGATGAACGGCGTATCGATCGGAGATGGTTGCTTTCGAAAAACAAATCGGCTCCTTACTTTATTTTTGTTCCAAATGTCAATCTGAGACGTACCAAAATCATACACAATAAATAATCATATTAGATAATTTATTCAATATCTCAATTTGAAGGATACAATGTCCCAATTTCTAATTGAATTTATTTAACCCATAAAATAAATCAATTTCAAGCCTTTTTGATTAAACGATTATTTATAAGATTAAAACTAATTAGTCATATATTCTAATTAATCATATCATAAATAAATTAATAAAATATATTATTTATAATCTAAAAATTTTCTAAGCCAAAATATTATCTACCTGAATAGTCAAAATTACCCATTCATAATATAAGATAATATTATAACTATTTTTAATTAATTTTTTTTTATATAAATTCAAATTAATCTTAAATATTTTCCACTAATCCATATTAATTACATTAATCAAGATTAAGCCAAAATCAATTAAAACAAACCCCAAAATCGGAAATTCGAACCAACCGAAGCTCACCGGAACGACTTGTGACACCACGTCGGAGATGGGCCAAATTGGGGCGGCGTAGGTGGTTCTACGGCGTCTAAAGCTTAGGAATTTTGAATATGAGTTGTGGACGCAGCTATTGATGCCTTCAATTGCTCGAAATAAACTCCACCACAATCAATTTTTGGGGAAGAACAGCTCGAACACGTTTTTAGGGTTCTTCGGTTTGAAGCTTGAAATTGGATAGATTTCAGCCGAATTCGGGAGCCTATTTATAGGGATATGGTAGAGACGAATATCTTAAGCATAATCCCTCAATCAATTCGTACCCACTGAATACGATCTAATCGAATTTGTCAAATCTTCAATTCGACCCTAATGACGCGGATAAGGTTTTGTGGGCAAAATCCCGGTGGATTAGCCCCTCTTAATGCCAATTCAAGGAGGGATTACATGTAAGATAATCTCTTTTTCAATGCCCACTATTTAGTTATGCCAATCGAATCCAATGATTTTGAATTTCCTCCATTAAAACGGCTAGAGAGCTTCACGGTTTCCTGGACAGAGAATCGGGAGGAAGGAGGTGAAGTTTTGGGGTATTTACTAAAATAGCCCAAAACTTTGGGTTTTTGGCAAAATTACCCTCTTCACTTTTCATAAATTGCAAAACCTGCCCAAACTTAATATTTTAAATTTGTAATAATTATTTTACCCCAAAATTAAATTCTATAAAATTTAACTTAGGCTAAAATAAGCTTATTTTCTTATCAATTTAACCATACTTAAAGCTTTAACAAAAGTTTGATTAACTTTAGTTAAATATTTTAGGTTAAATTTGATAAGTTTTATTTAAATTATAATTAATATAAAATTAATCATAATTTAAATCATCCTTATCTTTAAGAGATAACTTACTTAATACAATTATTACTTTATTCATTTATTGATAACATAATAATTCTTATATCCTTTGTTATTATTTAAAATTTAAACTTATCAGCATTGTTATACTTATTTATTTATTTTAACATCATATTATTATTATTATATGATAATTTATATCAAAAATTATCATAATTCTCATTTGAACATAAATTCATGAAAGTTTAAATTATTTCTCTAAAAAAAATTTAAAAAAAAATTAAAATTTTTGATTTTATCATTTTAAAATTATTATTTTATCCTTCTATTTTAAGTGAGATATTACATCAAAGGTATTCAAGTTGGGGCCAAAATTACAAATATGTAAAAAACTAGAGGGTACTGTTCACGGATACTGTTCACTTTCTTCCCCAATGGCCAGCCGTGAGCTTCTTGTTGCTCCAATGGCGGATTTCGGCCATTTCGATCCTCGTTTTGGGCTCGATTCGATCAATTAACTCATGGGCTTTTTAGTGGAGGATCAAACACACCTAATCCAATTGGAATCAGAAGGAAACAATCAAAGATAAGATCGAATTTTAACATTTAAGGCAAGAGTATAAACCGAACATGAATTATGGTAAATTGGACAAATTGGGATCAATTCGTAATATTTTTTAGCCATATTTGAGCCGTATAATTACTCTTCCAATCGATGTCATTTAGACATCCAATTTCAACCCGCAATTCACGAACCCTAGAATCCCGTCTCGGTTGTTCTTCGTCCGATTCCGGCCACCACCGTCCTTCGTTGTCGCAATTGCCGCCACCATTAGGGCCTCGCAGTCTACTTCAAAAGCCTTCACTTATCGCCGCCGTCGAGCCTCAATTTGGCTGGAAACCACCACGTCTCCTCCGCGCGAACCAAAATCGGATATTTCCGAATTTTTGATCCGATTTTCATTTTCTTTTAATCTTCTTTGTTATTATTTAGCTTAATTAAAGTTAATTAAATTAATCTTAATTACTGAATAATAAAGTGGAATTAATTTTATTTAATAAAATTAAAATTAAATTAATTAGAATTACTTATGGTATTATCTTATATTATAAATGGTTAAAATATTAACTTTTAAATTGATCTTTGAGATCCAAGAAAGAAAATGTAATCTCTGGACTACCTGGGTAAGGGAGGTTCTCCTTAAAGGTAGTGATATGTGGCAAAGGGAGGAGAAGCAAGGAGATTCATGGATTTAGAGAGTCATTCTTAGACTTAAAGAGATGACAAAATTGTATTGGCTGAGGCCTCATATTCCTCCTCTTAGCTTTGAGGAAGATCATATGGATATGTCCAGAATAAGGAAGAGATGTGGAAGGATGAATTGTAAGGAAGTTTATGATATATTCAGATCTTGTGGTGCAATAGAGGGCAAATGGAAATTGCTTTGGAAATGTATTCAGCCGAGAAGATGGGCTGTCATTGTATGGCTTGCTATACTTGGTAGACTCCCAACGAGAGATAGGTTGCATAGATGGGGCTTGATTGATTCTCCCACCTGTGTGCTGTGTAATGATGCTCTAGAAAGTGTGAATCACTTATGGTGGCAATGCAAGTTCTCAAAGGAAGTGATGAGTAGAGTCATGCAGTGGCAGAAGATCATCAGGTGGAGGCACTCAGTGACAGAATGACTGGATTGGCTTTCCAGAGGTAGGAACCATAAGTCTCTAAGACTGCAGGGTGTGATCTTGGCGACCATTGCAGTAGTATATACCACTTGGAAGCATAGAAATGAGGTGATTTTTAAGCATACGAGGATTGATGTAAATGGGTGTGTAGAGGAGATCATTACAAATTGTAAGCTTAGGCTTAAGATCAAGTGTAAAGGGATGAGTAGAAGGGAAAGGGATCTTAATAGGCTTCTCATGTTATAGTTTGTGATGTTTTTGTGGTGTGATAGTGGTGGTGAGGTTCTCGTTTTTGCTTGAGAAGTTCGATTGAACTTGCTCTTTGGGTGTAATTCTCCCTTTTTGTTAATATACTTATCATTAACAAAAAAAAAAAAAAAAATTGGAGTAAAATTTCTGGTCTTATAAATAAATTATGAGATTTGTTTGTTCATGAAAGATTATTTAGAATATACGACTAATTGATTTTTAATCGTATAAATAACCGTTCTACCGATTAAGCCTTGAAAATTGAATTAGTTGGAGATAAATTAATTCAATTTAAAATCGAGACATATACCCTTCAAAATCAGTATTGAATAAATTACCTAATTATAATTTATTCTTGTGTGTGATTTTGGGTATGTCTCAGATTCCTTCTGGAACGGAAATAAATCAGGGAGCCAATTTGCTTTTCGAAAACAACCATCTCCAATACACCGTTCAACTTTCTTCGTGATTCAAGGCAAGTGGCGGTTTGAGCTTACATATTTATTTCATTTTCATTTTAAATGCCAATGAATCGGTTGTGCTATTAAGTTGGGATAAATAATTCTTTTCTTGTTTGAGAACTTGTGTGAATAAATGATGTGATTAATTGAACCTTATTATTAGGTTGTATAATAAGCTAGCTATGACCTCTATATATTGATATTATTATTATAGGGTGCTGGTTATACTTGGTGTGGATTTGTTTGCATTGGTTTGGATGTATAAATGCTAGTTTAGTACGAGTATTCATAGGAACGCTATTTTCTTGCGAGGTTTAATCGTTTCTTTATAACTTTGTGTTAGGAGGTTAAATGCCCTAACACTTTTGGTCATTACCTACCCCTATCTGAATATAGGTGGTGGTGCACTTAGCTAGTGTCAATCTTCGGGATTTATTCCCATTCTATACTTATCTGTTGTGGAAATTAAAAGCTTCAACGTTAATGCATGTTTTGAAATTAAATAAGATAAGTGTCTTGTTGCACATAATTAATATACCATCGGGTGAGAAGTACAACGTGGAACCCGCTCAGACTCTTGTATTAAAGTAAGTCCTCTTTCCAATATGGATTCACATTGTGCGGTGAGGTTGGTCGTGGACCCAAATAATCAAGATCGGTTTTCAAACTTTGTGTGAATTATAATGTTTCCAAACAAATTCATTAATTTTCCATAAGACTCATTTCCTTTAAAGTCTTCTCTTGTCTCATACCTCTTCTTTCATTTCAGTGGGAGTATTTGGGTTTTATATCGTCTATCATTTTTTATTCGAGAGACAATGATAGTAACTGGATACAATCACAAGAACCATTATGTTTGAGCCCTTGCGTAGTCTTTCATTAGACTGACCAACCTTTCTCTTTCCTTGCATGGTTGACTGGTGTCATCCGTCCTATACGGCACATTAGTGGTTGGTCTTAGACGCCTTTTAGTAACAAATCGAAGACGAAGGCTTGCAGTCAAAGATTGAAGATTTAAAGTAATATTATTTTAGAAGTTGTCTAGTGTAGATTAATCTTCCTAAATAAATGTAAGATGTAGTCAAATTAGTCATGTAATTAGGATTTATTTAAAGTCTTCCGCTGTAATTTCAATACCGTTTGTAAAACTATCCTTCTCAATTTACGAGAGGAATTTTAATAAAAGATTGATTTTCTTTATACAAAGTCTTTCGTTATTTACTCGTTATTATTTAATGTTCATTTAAGTATAATTGTTTCGATTAAAGTCTTGGGTGACTTTGGACTTTATAGTCTGAGGTCACTAGCGTATGGCACTACCGACGTAAGTCGGGGGTGTTACAAAAAATTTAGGCCAAAATTTATAAGTAAATAGAATTTATTTTTAAAAAGCAACAATGAAGAAAATAAAATACAAACGTAGTAAAACTATATAGTAATATTATAATTTGAAAAACAAATTTCTAGTGAAATATGTTAAGTGTATTTTTATAAGAAATTGTTTTGTACAAGTTAAAAAACATACTACTTAAATTTTTTCTTAATTATTAATCAAAATCATATAGCAAAAAATATACAATTTTAACTCACATGTATAACCTATGTATATCATAATAACAATTACACTCATAATAAATAATTAAATCTGTAAAAATTACACATTGTTTTCTATATTATATAAGAACAAAAGATTAAATATGAAAAAATCATATATTTGTATCACTGGAAAATAAATTAAAATTGATTAGTCAAATTATTGTATCATGTTAGCTCTTAGACTTGACAATATAAAAAAAAAATCTTAATAACATTTGGACTTCAGAAATCTATCTCATAAAAGATGAAAATGGCTAAAAAATAAGCAATCAATGAATTAGAATATATTGATTTAGAATAGTTATAGAATATAAAATGTTATAAAATTAACCTCGTGCATAGCATAGGATAAGTGACTAGTTTATTTTATAATACTGATTGGAGATCCCGTACAAAAGGTATTTAATGTGAGAAATACGAAGCAACGACGTCCGTTGATTTAAGCTATCCGACGACCCTCATAAAACGCGCTTCACTTTGCTTTTTATTTATCTCAGGGAATTTTTTATAATTTGCCCTATTTCATCAATAGCTTCTTCCTTGAACATATGTCGTTCTTCTACGGTGAAGTTGAGTTTACCGTCACCGTCGTTGTTCGATGAAATCGTTCTTATTCATTTGATTTCATCCTCACCAATCCATCTTCATCATTTTTGCCCTAGTTGATTCTCTCTCGTGGTTATGTGTTGTTCAATTTTGTTTTATTTTTAAGCTTTATTTTTTATGTGAATGGAGTATTTAGGATTGTTTTTATGTGTAGAAATTCAGCTTTTAGTCTTTTGATTCCACATTTGGGGATGAGTTTAAGATTGTTGTTTGTGGAGATGATTGATTACCATCTTTGAGAAGCTTGGTTTGGTTAGGATAGATGAGTTAAGTGATGCCCACAAGATGTTCAATAAAATACCCGAAAGAGATATTGTGAGTTTGTGCATGGATGAAATGCCTTCTATGGTGCATATCTCAGTTTGTTCATGACATTATTTTAGACTTTTGACATGAAGAATATGAGAAGATCATGATAGTATAAAAGAATGTTTGCCTCAATTGATTTTCAAATATGCACAGATTATGAACCTCAAGTAATTAATTATGAACATTTTGGTATAATGTATGAATCTGATATGTTTTTGGGCTGAAGTTGTGATTGCTGCAATTGTTGTCTTGATTGTGATAATTATTTCCATTAGTCAATCTAAATTTGGCATCTTTATGTTGATCTAATAGATCAATTTGAGGTTAGTTATTTTGTTTTTTCTTAGCTTTTTTTTTGCTTTTGTGTTTTGAGAGAACCCCACAAGGTGTTCGATTAAATGTCTTAGAGAGATGTTGATAATTTGACATGGTTGAATGCCCTTTATGGTTGATAATTAGTTTGTTTTCACATTTCTTCAAATATTTGACGTGAAAAACCTGAGAAAGTCATGGTAAAGGCACAAAATAAAATGAACCACAATGAGATTAATATGAACATTGACATTATTATATATGAACGTCATATGAATATATATATGAACCTTTAGTTTATTTATATGGTGCACGTATTACGGAAAAGAAAATGAAGTTTTCAAAAAATAAGTATGAACATTAGATGATTATATTTGAACATTGACATGTTACATATGAACCCTTATGTTTTCATTATTCCTAAATCATGAAAATTAAATATGAACCTTAGGAGAATATATATGAACTTGAACATGATACATATAAACCAGCATGAAATAAGACTTTTCACAAGCACAATATATAGCCTATGAGAGATTCGAACACACATCCATATATATCAACACATTGCTCTACCATTTGAGCTAATAGGCTTTGACAAAATCAATTATTTGAACATCTTTCAAATGACTAAATATGAACTTTAGAGATTATATATGAACATATAAACTTAATACATGAACTCAATCATCTACGTGGTTTATCATCCTTCATATAAACCCTAGAATTTTGAATCTAGAAAGTCCTAAAGTTTGTACAAGAAATTAAATTCAATGTACCTATGAACCATACAAACATTACATTTTACAATTTAAGTTATCACAATAGTTCATTACAAGTTTTTAATTTTTTAATTTGACAATGAACCCCAAAACTATACTTATTCACACAATTTAAAGTTGTTTCAAGCAAATAGAAAAATTGAAACCATTAGAAGTAAAAACGAAGTAGTAGAAGATGATTTTTTTACCTTTGTTGTGCTTTGTTGTTTGTCGAGCCGTTCATGAGTCTTCATATTGAAGCTTTAGGTGGAGTTTTAATGGATTCGGTAAAGGATGCAAAAATGGGGATTGTGTTTTGGAAGAGAAAGGAAGATATAGTGTGTGGGTGCAAAAAACGAGGTATGTTTCTAAAATTGAAAGAGTGAGTATTTTTGAGAGAATGATTAAATTTTGTCATAATTCACAAAAATGTCATCTTAAATGAAGATGACACGCGTACATCTCTTTTGATCAGCTTTTAATCTCGTTCGTACATGTATATACTTAACGGTTGAAATTGCTTCGTATTTCGCATTGTAACAGTACTTTGTATCCGAATCGATCCTTATAATATTTATACAATTTAATGAACAGACCTTGGTAAAAAAAATACCATCGTTGTGGCCACATCGATCAATTAGGGCGGAACTAATGGAGCACAATTAATTTTCCACCTCATATTTTTTTTTAATTTTTAATCTACCTCGCAAATTTTAATTAAAGGTGTATGAATTGAGAGATACACTTGTATCATTGTATCAAGGTCCGATTAAGGGAGATGTTATGTGGGAAAATTGGGTGAGATTTTTTATTTTTTATCTCTATTTTGAATTCTGATCGGTTAAATATTTTTAGTTTCTTCCTAAAATTTTGTTTATTTGGACGGGTGAAAAACGTTAGAGATCCTCTCAGGGGGACTCCTTTCGGACGACATCGATAGACAATTTACGTATATGAAGGCTTTTTACATGCATCGATGACGGGACATAGAACAATTCTTATTAAATTGGCAAAACATCTGCTTTTTATTTAATTAAACTAGCAATCAATTTTAATTTTACCTCATGTAGATTTTTTACTTTCAAAAGGCATATGCGAAGTTATTGATAAAATGATTAGGTTTTTTTTTGAAATACAAAATTGCCTAACTTTTATTGGCTTTTAAGATGGGATCATGTCTATCGTCCTAAGTGTTTTGAAGGACTTAATATTCATAAAGGATAAGATAATAATGCAACTATATAAATAAACACCGGAGCCAGAATATAATTGGGTTCACATTATCTAAGACAAATACCTCGGATTTTTTGACCTTATGTTTTATAAAAAGTGTAATACACAATCTTGGCAATTTGATAGACTTTTTAGTCTTATAAAAATGTTAAAAAAATATTTTTTTTGGCAACTTAATAGTGGTAAATGGTAATACTATAAATTTATAGATTGGCAACTGGATAAAGGGTTATAATTTGGACACACATTTTGATTAATAAAATATCTACACTAAGGTTTCTCAGATCATCACTTCTACTAAACACTGGAATTTTCATAAACTATCATCTATTCTGCTCCCACATATTGTTTCAAAAATTATGTCCATCCATATCTTAAGCATAAGTATTCCACATAAAATCATTTGGACTCCATCTCCTACGGTAACTTCTCTATGAAATGCGCCTCCTACTTACTTGCAACTGTCCCTAACCAAGACAATGACAATTACTCATGGATTTGGAGAAAAATATTCCTTCTAAGGTCAATAAATTTTATTTGCCTCCCAACCACTGAGAGACTTAACCGGTTCAATGCCTTATGATGTATTACTACATACATGAATATTAACGAGTTTGAGACGGGGGGAATGGCGGCACAATAGTTAATTAGTATAGAGTTAGATTAGTTTATTTAGGATATTAGGTTTAGTTTAGTTATATTTGTTCCTACACAGCCGCACATTGAACTTCATAGAGGAATTTTCGGTGCTTCGCACAATTGAAAATTGATGTTATTATTGTTCTAGTTTGTCAATTTGGATTATTTTGACATCGAGACTAAGTTTTCTTATCTTTCGTTTTTATTGAATAATTCATTCATATTGATGTCTAGTTTAAATCTTTTGAATATTTCTTCAACCATACGTATGTAGTAAGAATTATTTATTTGCTTGAATTGAAATAATATTTGATTCATTCCTAGATGCTTTATGCCCATAGTAGCTTATGCGAATTGGATCCGAGACTGAGAAGTGATAACGTTAATTGGTAGTTAGATAGGGTTTGAGACCGAGAGGTAATAACTTCTATTGGATTCCTAGGATTTGAACATGAGTGTTATTTATGCAACAACAAATTAATTACTCTTGAGGATTAATTAGCTATCATAGATGCTCTAAGTGTAAGTTAGATTAAGTGGAACGCCACAACGAATGTTATTTTAGTTTATCCCTAGACTTCAAGTGCTTAAAGGGTTTGAAGAAGATTAGCTCTATGCGACAACGATTGTTAGTTAAATTCAGACACGTTCACTATCATTTGACAAGAGTTAGTAGATTACCTTGGATGACTTACCTTCAAATAATTTAGACTAGATTCAGGTAAAGTGTGATTTTTTTTACTGAAGCATCGTTGCGGTGATCCTTAACCTTAGACACATTTATCCCATTGATTTTATCCTTTTTATTTGTTTTTATTAGTTAGCTTAGTTATAGTTTTCTCCAATTTCATATTTTTTCAGCCTAGCTTATTGGTAATGTTTCAACTTGTATTACATTGGTCTCTGTGGGATCGACACTTAATTACTACAACTGATCTCATACACTTGCGTGTATGTTTTAGCCACATCAAATCATAAGGCAATTCTTGATTGCAAGCTTGAGAAAAGAAAGCCAATTAGTGCTCATATGTTCAATATAATTGGACATTTTGAGAACATGAAAAGACTTGGCTTCCCATACAGTCAAGAGTTAGCTATTGACATCATACTTCACTCTCTACATGATGATTTCACTCACTTCAAGTTGAACTTTAATATGAATAGAGTTGGGAAAAGCCTTGAAAAGTTACATGGGATGCTAAAAAATGATGAGGAAAATCTCTCTATTGACTCTAAGAAAGAGATTCTCATGGTCAACAAGGGACAAGGGTTCAAGAAAGGGGCACATGGGAAGAACAAGAAGCAGGTGCAAGGGAAAGATAGGAAAGTTGCACAACCCAAGACGAAAGCTTCTGAAAAGACTAGAGTAGTTGTTGACCATGAATGTTCCAACTGCAATGCAAAAGGGCATTGGAAGAGGAACTGACCAAAATACCTGAAGTTCCGGTACATTATGTTATAGAAGTCCTAACATCAAAAGCTTCAACTTGAGTATTAGATATTGGTTGTGGTTCTCACATTATTTAAAAAGTCCATGAATTAAGAAGACGTAGAAGCTTGGCTACGGGAGAGGTAGACATGTGCGTTGTAAATGGAGCAAGAGTTGTTGCACTTGCAATAGGAGATTATAGTCTGTCTTTACCTTCTGGTTTAGTTTTAGAACTAAATAATTGTTATTTCATTCCCTCTATTACTAGAAATCTTATTTCAACTCTTGTTTTGGATATTAAAGGCTATGATTTTATCATTAAGAGTTGATGTTTTTCTATTTATAAGGATGATATCTTTTATGCCAATGCTTTACCGAGTAATGGACTCCATGTGGTGGATTTAGGATCTAAAATCTATAACATAAATACTAAAAGGCAAAAATCAAATGATTTGAACACTACCTATCATCATTGTCGTTTAGGCCACATTAGCTTGAATCGCATGAAGAAGCTTCAAAGGATGGACTTCTAGCCTCAATTGAATGTGAATCTTTTGAAACATGTGAGCCTTCCTTAATGTGAAAATATGACAATATCACCTTTTACCGGAGTAAGTGAAATGGCAAATGAACTTTTGGGATTAATACATACAAATGTTTGTGGACCAATGAACACAGAAGCTAGAGGTGGTTATAGATACTTCATAACTTTTACTGATGATTTAAGTAGATATGACGTTGAAAATCTTTTGAAAAGTTCAAAGAGTTTCAGAATGAAGTTGAAAATCAACTTGGCGAGAAAATTAAAGTATTACGATCTGATTGTGATGGTGAATATTTGAGTCAAGAATTTGATAATCATTCAAGGAGTTGTGGGATTCTTTCACAACTAACTCCACCAAGAACACCACAATTGAATGGTGTATCTGAAAGGAGGAATAAAACTTTGCTTGACATGGTTTGTTCTAGGATGAGTTTTGTTGATTTTCCAATATCTTTCTGAGGACACGCTCTCACAATTGCAGTGTTCACACCAAATAGGACTTCATCCAAAGTTGTAGATAAGACATCATATGAGATATGGACTGGAAGAGTTTCAAGTTTGTCTTTTCTAAAGATTTGGGGATGTGAAGCTTATGTAAAACGTTTACTCTCAGACAAGCTTGCACCCAAATCAAATAAATGCTTCTTTGTAGGCTATCATAAAGAAACAAAAGGATACTATTTATACAATCCTAGTGAGCACAAAGTGTTTGTTGCTCGAAATAGTGTCTTTTTGTAAAAGTCAAGTGGGAGAAATGTAAGTCTCGATGAAGTTCGAGAAGAGCAACAAACTGAGCAACAAAATAACATGGATTACACCATGTTTGAGACAATGGTATTTGGCGACGCATTCTCGTAAGCGGAGGCCAGCCATACGCCGAAAGTAGTTGTGTCTCAAGACCCCACTCCTATCGTCCTTCTAGAATATGATTCTAATGAGAATCCATAAATTGTTGTGGAAGATCCTCCTGTTGTTCAGCCCACACGTAGATCTGATAGGCTTAGAACGCAAACAAAGAAATATGTTGATTTCATATTGACTGCGTGTTGCGTCATCTTGCTTTTAGAATGCGAGTAGTCTACTACTTATAAGCAAGTTATGATGAGTTCAGACTCCGAAAAATGGTGTGTATCCATGAAGTTTGAAATTGATTCCATGTTTGAAAATCAAGTATTGGACTTGATTGATTTTCCGGATGGGGTAACACCAATAAGATGCATATGGGTATTCAAAGCAACATTGGTTGTAAAAGGATTTAGACAGATTCATGGTATTGACTATGATGAAACCATTTGACTAGTTGTTATGCTTAGATCCATTCGGATAATCCTAGCAATTGCAGCTCATTACGACTATGAGATTTGGCGGATGGGTGTCAAAACCACCTTCTTAAATGGGTTTTTGAAGGAGGATGTGTACATGACACAGCCTGAGGGTTTTGAGGATCCATAAAATCCTAGCAAAGTATGCAAGCTTAAGAAGTCTCCTTATGGACTTAAGCAAGCATCATGGAGTTGGAATCTTCGATTTGATGAGGTAATCAAATAGTTTGATTTCATTGGATGTGAAGAAGAAGCTTGTGTATATAAGAAGTTTAGTGGGAGCAAAGTGGTTTTCATAGTCTTGTATGATGACTCATTGGAAATAACATTCCTATGCTAGAGTCTGTCAAGGACTGGCTCAAGAAATATTTTTCCATGAAAGACTTGGGAGAGGCAGAGTACATATTGGGTATAAAGATCCATAGAGATATATCTAAGAGACTAATTGGATTGAGTCAAGGAACTTATATAGATAAGGTCCTTGATAGGTTCAATATGAAGAGCTTTAAGAGAGAATTCTTACCTATGCAGCTTGACTTACAACTTAGCATGACACAGTGTCCAGTTGCACCTGTTAAGCTAGAGAAAATGGGTAGGATTCCTTATGCATCAGCAATAGGATCCATTACGTATGCCAAGATCTGTACTCGCCCAAATGTTGTATATGCTTTAAGCATGTGCAACAGATACCAATCGAATTAGGAGAAGCACACTTGAAAGCAACTAAGAAAATCCTAAAGTACTTGAGAAAGACCAAGGATGATTTCTTGGTGTATGGAGGTGATGATGAGATAATCGTTGAAGGAAACATTGATGCGAGCTTCTAGACGGATAGAGATAATTTCCGATCTCAATCAAGATTTGTCTTCATTCTAAATGGAGGAGTAGTGAGCTGGAGGAGTTCAAAGCAAGGCACGGTGGCTGATTCTACAACAGAAGCAGAGTACATTGTCGCGGCTGAAGCAGCAAACGAAGCTATCTAGATTAGGAAGTTCATTACTAAACTTGGTGTTGTTTGTAATTGTGCTACGGTAAATGACATCTATTGTGACAACAATGGTACCATTTCTCAATCCAAGGAACCAAGTTCAAACTCTAAATCCATACATGTGCTCAGGAAGTTCCATATCATTCGAGATTACGTCGATAGAGGAGATGTGAAGCATTGCAAAGTTCATACGATGACAACATTGTATATCTATTGACTAAACTATTACATAAGCCTAAGCATGACAGTCACACTAGTGCTAAGGGAATCAAGCACATTGGAGAATGGTTTGATATTGTATTGTTTTACATTATGGAAATTGTTTTCATGAATGTTAAACTTTCAGTTATTCTTGTTATTTGAAATATAGTTTCGTTACTATTTAATCGTGGTTTAAAATAAAATAAAATGTCCAAGTAATTTATAATTGTCAAATAGGATCATTATAAAAGTTATGATGAAGGAAATCCTATTAAGTGAACTAAAGTTATAAATTATGAGTTGTTCACATTCTAAGTCATTAATCTGGACATAAGTGACTTATTTAAAGACTATTTTGTAAGTTGATTGATAGCACCGAGTTTCATGGGCTGTAGTGACATAATGATGCTTAATCAATTACATGGATATGTATAGAGGATACATATTCGGCATACCTACTTTAATATTCTTGAAACGAGTTCTAGAATTTTTAAGTTATACTGTTGTTAGTAGATTCCTCATACATGAGTATGATATTTCTCTTACTTAGTGATTGGTATGTCTTTGACATTGTCAAACGCCGTTCCGTAAAAGGCGGTTATAAAGGCAGTGATCGGGATTGCTGAAAATTGACTGGGAGCTATAGTTATACAAGATTGAAGTCCTTTTATTTATATGTCTACATATATAAATATGAATGGTCTGAGGAACTATTAACTGTGGCCTACCGTTGTTGCTTCTTAACCTATTAACTGTAAGGGGATTTTCTTCAAAGCAGGTCTGCAAGGTTTCTATAGCCTTGCAGACCTGGATCCGGATTAATCCGAAACCAAAATGACCCAACCCGAAACTGATTTGATTCGCTCAGCTGACACCCCTAAATTTAACTGAATTCTAAATTAACCCGATCGAAATTAACCCGAAAACCCGATCTCATCGTATAACTGAATACCCGATCCAACCGACCCGACCCGATTTGATCTGACTTGTTATAATATCGAACATTGGCCCAAAGCCGAACTGACCCGATCTGACATGCCCGATTGATAGCCTTGGATATGCTTTAGAGAGATGTTGTGAGAATTTGACATTGTAGTAAAACTGGCAATTTGGAAAGAGTTATGGTTGTTGTGCTTGGAGCATAATCCAAGGCTCTTTCTCTATCCTTTCTCCAATCAATTATTTGGACATGTAACACTTAAACCTTTAGTCCTTTCTTATGGTGTACAAAACATGAAAGAGGAACATTAACATATTTCAAAAGATTAGATATTAACCTTAGATGACTATATATGAACATTCACATATAACACATGAACACTTAGACTTTTTCAAAACCATTCTTTAGCATATGAATCTCAAATCAACCCATCAATTTTGAATTGCAGCCTGTAGTTAAAACTACAACTTTTTGCGCAAATAAACAAACAAACATCAAGTAAATTTATTTCCATGAAATCATTAAACAAATTCAAATTGGAAACAACCAGATCTATCAATTGAACGAACCAAGAAAAAACCGGAATCAACAAGGGAATAAATTAAGCAAGAGTTTAGACTTGAAGAAAGGATAGAGAAAGAGAAAGCCCATACGAGCAACGATAGGAATGACAATAGGTGTAGGAATATACTCTTCAATAGAAGTAGGTGAAAAAGCTCAAAAAAATTGTTGTTTGGAAGTATTGCATGAAACTTTTTGTGGAGTTCTAATGGAAAGAGATCTCGAGAGTGAAAGGGGGACTGCAAAAATGGAGGTTTGAGTTTGACAAAGAAAGAGATAAAGAGATGGGATGTAAAACTCGAGGTTTGCTTTTAAAATTGAAAAAGAGGGGTATTTTTGAGAGAAATGTTAAATTTTGCCAGAATTTTAAAAAATGCCATCCTAAATGAAAAAAGTTGCATGCCTCTTATAGCATTTATATTTCTTCCGTTTTTAATCTCGTCCATCCATTTCCCGCATGTAATGGTTGAAATTACTTAGTATATTTTATCATAGCAATTGTTTGTACGTGAATCCCCCTCTAATATTGTATGTAAAATCAACTATTACATATCGCATTGCCGACATTGGAGTACACCATAATGCTTCTATAGTTGCAGAATTCGCAGAATGGGAGCCGCCGAATTTCTTCTTTGTTGTGAGATTTCATTACTTTCGATTAATCTACTAATAAATTTGGATTAGATGCTGAAGTGATAGAGATTTTAGGAATCAAATGGAGTTCTTGAGGAAAATAGAAAAAACATGTCATTTTTTACCGCTTAATTGTAATTGTTGGGACCGTTAGATGTGCTACAAGTGGTGCTAAGAGAAATGTCGAAATTGAATAAGGTGGGTCGATGCGGTGGAGTGAATCGATGTTCGAGGAACGCGTTGGACAAAGGAATGTCTCACTCTAGAACACGATCGTGAATGAGATATTCGATTTCCATAATAAGCGGTGACTGGAACCTATCGATGAGGACACATGGCATTGTCAAATACGTTAATCGGAATGTACATGGATTGAGTAAAGAAGAACACGCCTGCAAGATACCTCCTTTGGGTATTTTTGGATAAACGATCATACATTATCTTGTAAACATGGGAGACCTACATATACTAGGACACCTCTTATGTCTCTATAAAAGAATGATTTCTCCTCTTGTAAATTCATTCATTTACAAGCTTTCAAGCAATACAAACCCAAGCTCAAAAAATTCTTTTACTCAACCCTTTACGGTTACTTGTCAAAATCTTATTAATGTGATGTGTTAACTCCATACCCCACAAACAAAGCGGATTGATTTGTCGTACTTTATCCGCCCAAAACAATTGGTGCCCATCGCGGGGTTGAGAGTTAAAAGAATACAACTTTTCAACTTAAGACGCGAAACAACATCGCTTAGTTCTCTATGACGACAGAGGGAATCCCCAACGATGTCACAACACCAGAGCACTAAATCCTTAGCGATGACGCAATACAAACCCAAAATGAAGGCAATCGTTTCGATCACAACGGCGTTGGGAACCCTCACACTGCCGAAATGGCAGAACTAATAGAGAAGATGCGAGTCTTAGAAGAGTCTTTCATGAATCAAAAGGCCCAATTAGAGGCCAGATTACAGGAGGTATTGCAAGAGTTAGAGCCACTTCATTCTCCAAACATATCTATGCAACCACCAGCACCGTAATCCAAACCACAATCGTTTGCAACGTGAACATCGCCAAACGCCTAGACTTGGAGTCCGCACTGTCAATCCTTCTTTCACGACACCTCATGTGATGCCGTCTGCGGGGATTGAAGGCCCCACAACCCTTCAATGTCGCACATTCCCATCTTCCCACAGACTAGAGGGAGACGAATCCGCAATAAGTACAACGTATGGAGTCAGTGGACGAGTTGATAGAGAGGAAGTGGTGAAAAAATGAAGAACTTTAGATGACATGCTCACACAAATTCCAAGGGTACCTAGTGTGGTAGAAGAAGAAATCGGCGACTGCTACGCCAACTCACCCTTCATCGACACCATCGCTCTCATCGAAATCCCTAAGCAATACACGGTCCCCGACATGCCATCATATAATGGAAAGATGGATCTTGATGAGCATGTGTCATTATATAAGCAAAATATGATGACAAGCGCAGTTCCAAAGCATCGTAGAGAAGTGGTAAATTGCAAGTAGTTTGGAGCCACCCTGAAAGGCTCAACCTTGACGTGGTTCATACATTAGCCAAACAAAAGTATTTCCTTCTTCATCGGGTTGGTCAATCTATTCAAGTACATTTCGCAAGAAACCGACAACTTCAGAAGCAATCTAGCAATTTGTATCGCGTTGCACAATGCCCTGGTGAGACGCTGAGAGAGTTCCTCAATAGGTTCAATGACGAGAAGGTGACAATACCATAATGTGATGTCTCCAACTCCATAAAAGCTTTTACAAAAAGGGTTAACATGATACTAAATAACAGTAACTAAACAATAGTAAATAAGGTTTAAGGTAAGAGTAAGAGATTGGAAGGATGTGCCTAGGGGGTGGACATATTTAGTATCTTTGGAGACTCTAAATCACTGAATCAACAACCAAAATCTCGTTGAAACTCTTCAACGCCATCGAGCACCAAAAATCCAGTGGCAGTTAGATTTTGAACATATTTCTTCTTCTTTTTCTTGAGAAGCTTCCATATCCCACCCCAAAAGATAGGAATGAAAGCCCACTAAGATTTTTCGGGAACAATTTTTGGAGAGGGGCGACACCCCCTTGTCAGATAAGGATTGCCCTCTTAGATAATTAAGATGGTGCAATTGTAGTGTACTACAAAGCATGGATTTTGGGATTCAACAACCAAATGAAAATCTAGCTACAAAAGGATTACTTTAATTGAGAAATTGATTTGGGAATTTAAGAAGAAAGCTAATGTTATCACCCACTTCTTCGACGAGCGGAGTCACTAGTAAGAAATGAGGTGATGCTTGGGATAAGGGATGTAGGTAGGTGGCGTTGTTGGGAAGATGGAGGCGAGGGTGTTTGGGTCTAGGTTTTTCTCTTGTATGGAGAGTGTTTTGGTTATGTGGTTTTGGAAGCTTCTGTTATCACCCATCCAACCTTCTTTTTGCGGATTATGTTTTGACATTCTTATGCCATTGGTATTTATATGACAATATATAGTTCTATATCCTAGCATACTACCTTCTCAAGGTCCATGAGAAAGTTGAAGTCCATATGTACAATTTTTTACCGTTACTTCTTGTTGTAAAATTTTCGTTCCATTTGTTTTGATTTTATAATTTTCCTATAACTGTGAATTTTCCTACTTATATTTTGGTAAATAAACTTATATTAAGCATCAGACTATTTTGCCACACATGATATCGACCCTACATACATCATGAACTTCATTCGGGCTTTTATACTAACATGACTTACACCATCTGAGGTGTATACTGCTAGACATGAGTTCATAAATTCGAACTCCAGATATGAGGTTGTTTTTAAAGATCTTGTAAAATTCACATGTTGGGATGATCTAGGCTTGTCTTTTAACTAAAAGGGAGCCTAATATTTACCTTGTTAAAAAAACTTATATTGAGCATTAGATTGTAGAGGATAGGAATGTGAATTTGGACGATAAGCCAATTTTATATATCTGATCGAATTATCTTCTATATGCTAACATGTCTAGGATTGTTTCGCAAATTGTGAAGACGATTGAAGTGATTGACTAAAACAGCTTTACTGGGAGCAACCTATAACTTCCTTCCCCCCTCTCGACCATATTCTTGTATCATAGAGTATTGGACCTTGAATTCCATTCATCTTTTTGATCCAGTCATTGTGTTTAATTTCTTTTCCCCCTATAATGTTCATAACATGACTTCAATTTTGACACACTAGTACGTTATGTGATGGGATTTAGATTCTTTTCGTGGAATGTCATAAAACACGTTTCTAACATCTAACTTAGAATCTCATGCATAAATCAATAGGAATCAACGAAGCTTTTGATGCAAATCTTCTTGGTAAGAGAAATTTGGAGATGAGAGCCTCAAGTGTGAATCATCTACTTGATCCACACAAGAAAAATACTTCGCTTGGCTTACGTCTGCTAGGATGGGACCAAAGTTCGCAACTTTCTCTCTTGCACCAGGGGGTTCGGCCGAGCACTAGGGTGTTTTGGTGTGAGGTGTTTTCTTTCTCAACACATGAGATAATGGATAATTACCTTGTGTAATCAATGGGGTATGTATAAAATATGTATATAATTATCTTTATCATAAAGATGATTCCCTTATATCATCAAATAATATATAACTATTATCTTTTACTTGGTGAGCAATCCACCACCATATTATTCCCATATGGCCGAAAATTCAGTCCCATAACAGGCCTTCGGTTTGCTTTGATTCAGTCCTATTACTCTAGTGTGTGACCTTATAGGACCCGATTATAATAGTAATGAGCCTAATCTAATTTAGCCCATAAATCATAGTTGGCTTCTAGCACAATATTATGACTACGTAAAATATTCGGATCATAAATCTCCATTATTGATCCTATTCTATTATTAGTAATTGTCAACTTGATTAAAATACATAATCCTTCAATCTCACACTTGTCCTTGAACAAGTGTGTAATATTAAATTCCTTTGTCACTTAGTGTCCAATTTGATAATATGATAACATCTTATACAATCCATATTAATGTTCAAATTGTTTCTTGAAATACAAGCTTAACTGTCAAAACAAATGATTACTTTTAATCCATTTGAGCATGTCCATGCATTTTCAGTTCTTACTCTTCAAATAAAAATGGTCTGAGGAACTATATGCTTTGAAGAAAACCTAGTGTATGTATTTCTAAATATTTTTCTGTGTGCCTGTGGCCTACCGTGGTTCCATCTTAACCTATTAACTGTAAGGGGATTTTCTTCAAAGCAGGTCTGCAAGGTTTCTATAGCCTTTTTATCAGATGGACTATTTTCTCTTTCAGAATTGTCTGAGGAACTGCTAGAGTCTGTGTTGGAACTATTGTTACATTCTTCGACACAGTTAATCGATACACCTTTTAATTTTTGATCAATTAATTCCATGAGGCTAAGAGAAGGGTTTAAAGAAGTGTTTTTGACTGTCTCTTTTTTAATTCCTTGAATTTGGAAATAAGGTCTAGATATGTCTTTAGGAAATTTGATAGTTTCAGTGCTGATTTTATCAAGTATTAATTCTACTTGTTCAGCTATTGTGTGAAGGATTTGGTTGGAATAGTTATGTTGTTGATGTATTTTCTTAACATCTTCTAAGGTAGTGGGACTGTTGTCAGAAGTATTGATTCTAGGATTTTTAAAAGGTTCACCAGGGACCTCCCCATCTTTTGTAATGATTTTTATTCCTTGCAAAGGAGGATGAACACTTTGTGTGGATCCTGAGGGCAAAAGACAGTAAAGAAAGTAAACAATACTGAGAAGCAAGCACAACTAAGTTACACAACTAAGTGAAACGGAAAATAGTGAATAGTAAAATAGCTATTTATAGCGTGAATAGTAATATGTACGGTGACTTTTGAACAGTAACTTTCAAATAGTAAACACCATAATAGTGACTTTTCTAAATAGTAAAACTAAGAACGAAAGCAGGAAGAAAAATATGAACTGGAAACAAGGTCTTTTATAAAATCATAAGAAAGAACTTACAAACTGTTGTACAGGAATACTGTTGAAAACTTCGAAAGGATCTTGAAAAACTTCAAAGAGCTTCAAAGGGCTTCAAAGGAAGGCTTCTAGCTTATGGGAGCTTTGAGAGAGTTTCTCAACACATGAGAGTCTAAAATCGGCTCAAAACAATTGAGGGCTTTGCCTTTTATAGGGGAGGGGAAGAGTCAGAATTTCTTTGTTCGTACCATTTTGTGGAGTTGTAGTGTCACAAGTGAGTTTCCTGTTGTGAGTGAAGTTTTTGTCTGCTTTGCTTCTGAGTGGAGATTTGCTGGTGGAGTCTTGTCTTGAATGGAGATCTGAGTGTGTCTTTTGTCTGTTGTTGCAAGTGGAGCCTTTTGTCTTGTTAATCTCTTTTCTTCTTTCCTCGGTCTTGTAATGGGCCTTTTATAGGAATTCTTGGGCTTTTTTATATTGGGTTGTTGTCTGTTGTGAGTGGAGATCTGAGAGGGTCTTTTGTCTGTTGCTCTTCTTCTTCGTGGGTTACTCTTCTTGATGTTGGACTTTTCTTCTACTTGGTCTTTTATCAAAATAACAAAAATGACAAAAGGAGGTAATCTAAACAGGCTAGATTATATCCTCCGAAATGAAAAATAAGGTCTCTTCTTTTCATTTCTTTTTTCTTTTTCTTTTCTTTTTTCTTTTTTCTTTTTTCTTTTTTTTTTCTTTTTGTTTTCTTTTTTGAAAATAGATAAGACTGTTTTGCTTACATGGCATAGGGGTCTTGGGCTTCAAGGGTGATGAACTGGCATTCTAAATGTCTTTGTGAGTATCTGGAATGCTTATGTCATCCCAGTCTTCCGTGTCAAACATGGCTTCATCTTCTTGTCTTTGTTCTTCATCTAAAGAGACGAACTTTTCTGTTTGAATGAACTGTCCATCTTCGCTGAACGGTAGCCAAATTCTCCATCTTTCTGAGACCCAGATTTGTGTATAGTGGCCTTCTGCTGCTAATCTTTTGTTCCTCCATCCTCCGTAGAGGTATGCATGCTTGTAGAAGGTGTCTAAGTCTTGGTGGCATCTGTAGAGCTCATGATCTTTATGAATTGTAAAGTCGCAGGGTTGCAATCCTATCCAATCTCTCCATTCTTCTTCCTTGAAAATGCCATGGGAAAAGTGAATGACCTTCTTTGAAGGGATAACTGTGAATTTAGTCACCCTTGGGAGAGTTGCTTGGATGTAGGCAACTGTTGGTCCAAAAGTCGCCATGTTGCCTCCTATGAGAAGGAACTTTTCTCCAAATGCCTGTAGGGCTTCTTCTATTTTCCCTTCTTTATCAAGTTGGAAACTGATACTGTGGATCATGCCTAAATGGAAGTACTTTAAAATGAGATCTTGAGGCATGGTGCAGTTGTTTAGGAAGAGCATGATCTTAAGAAGTCCTTCTTTCATCATCGTTTGGCCGCTTCCTATTGGCTTGAGAGTCGGAAATTGTCGAACAGTAATTCCCTGGAAATTCCACCCTGGTGTTTTGAAGTGGATCTGGATAATCTCCTCTTGGGCCTGTAATAGATCTGCCATGTGGCTTTCTTCTGTCTTTTGTATGAGAACCTCTTTTCCTTGGGGCCAAGCATCAAGGAGTGATGTTAATACTTCTTGTGATGGTGTGTCGAGGAGGCGGGCCTGGAGTTTCTTCCAGCGTCGTCCTGTGTCTAGATCAACTTGTTCACCGAGCCTTGTATTTTCTGCTTCTAGTATTTGTATTTTTTGGTATAATGGTGCGGTTGCATCACCTTCAAACCTTTTGACCTCTTCAGGCTCAATATAGAAATTGGGCCCAAACCTTCTCCTGGCTGCTGTATCTGCATCAGAGAAAGTTGCAAATCCTTTCCATTTTGGTTGGTAACAGGTAATGTTCTTTTTGACTGTTTCATAATTATGAAACAATCCTGTCTTTAATCCCCGATAAATCACATAATGTGAAAACTCTTTTTGCGGGATTCTTTTCTGTCTTAATTCTTTTCCACTTTCATGGAAGTAGATACTGAGCGCATTTAAGCACTGTACCTTTTTGCCTGTGGCTTGGGGAATCGTATGGAGCCTCCATAGATTATCCAACAAGCACTGCTGTTCTGTAGTGAGCAAAAGCCCCTGTAGTGTTTTAAACTTTCTGTTATCCCTTTGAGGGAATACTGTAAGGTCAACGTTCCCAAAACGAAGTTTGGACGTTTTGCCTTTTATCTGTGTATGCCTCATGGAAAAGGCATGTAATCCTTGAGAGGATTCCTGATGAATTTCTTCACCAGTATTCTATGAAGGTTGTCTGTTATATGTGACTTAGGAGGAAGGTAATGATGTCAACTTTTCCTTTCCCTTATCGTTCCTCATGTTCCTATCTTGTGATATTAAAAACATGTTAAAATATCTTAACAAAAAGTCAATGAGGTTGAAATCTATACCTTTAATATATTCTGAAAAGATCAAGTTCGAATAACTGCTTCCCTGTAGGAAATACTGGAGGTTTAACCAATAGATTTTATTGAGTAAATCTCTTTTGTTAGGAATAGGGTATCGTGAGACTTTGTTTTCCTTTGTTATAAGGCTAATGGTTCTGGTTATGGACGAGGACTGTAAAGTAGATGTCTTTTTGTTTCAACGGGGAAATGAATTCAAAACTTAGTCTTTTTCCTATTACTTCAGTATGTATGCCATAAGCATCTGCTGTAAAAGGATATATTTGGTTAGGAAGGGTGTTCCTAGGATTATTTGATGGTTTAAGCCTTTTATCAGTATGAAGGAGTTGTTAAAACAATATTTGTCATTACAAATAGAGGCTTTAGGAATCTTGTAGCTAAGGTTCATTCTACCACCACTAGCATTAAGGATCTTTTCATGACTTTTATGGTAATACTTTGAAGGGATTAAACCTTCACAAATACAGGCTTTAGGAATCTTGTAGCTAAACTTAGTCTTTTTCCTATTACTTCAGTATGTATGCCATAAGCATCTGCTGTAAAAGGATATATTTGTGTTAGGAAGGGTGTTCCTAGGATTATTTGATGGTTTAAGCCTTTTATCAGTATGAAGGAGTTGTTAAAACATATTTGTCATTACACATAGAGGCTTTAGGAATCTTGTAGCTAAGGTTCATTCTACCACCACTAGCATTAAGGATCTTTTCATGACTTTTATGTTAATCTTGTTTATTGATGAGATAAAGGTATGTTCAGTAAGGGGAGATTCATCTTCTTTCTGTTGTGACTTGGAACTAGAGCTGAGACTATTATTAGAGGTTTGAAAGAGTTCTAGATGGGCTATTTTGGTCTCAAGTTCAAGGTCGTTGGTTTCATTCATTAATAATTGTCTGTTGAGGGTTCCAATGTCTTTCTTGATTCCATTAACTTCAGCTTGTAAGTCTTTGACAGTGATAGAGGAGAATATTTTAGTAGGAGATTTCTTATTAATGATTTTGGAGATACTAAAAGGTTCTTCAAGTAAATGATGTTGTTCTTTAAGGATTAGTTCTTTTAGTTTCAAGAAGTATTCTCGTTTTGTTTGAGGATCTTCAAGATCACTAATGAGTTCAAATAGGACATCTTTCTCGTCACTTTTGGTGATAACGTTACAGAATTGGGTTGTTCCCGAATTCTCAGAATCCGAAGAATCAGGGACATAGACATCTTCCTCAGAGTCTTCTAAAAGGATTTTAGTAAGTCTATTTTTTAAACTATTGTCATCTTGACAGATTTCATTAATTTTCTGTTTTAATCTGCAATTGTTTGCCTTATGGCCAGGTTTGGCACATTTATAACAGATGATCTTATTATCAGTCTTTCTTGGTTGAAATCTTCTTTTAGGTGGATAATTAGGTCTATCATATTTGTTTTCTGGACCAAATCTTTTGTGTTTATTTTTATAAACCTTTTTATCTCTATTAGAAGGGGGTTCTATTTTGGCGAGGCCAAAAGCCTCACAGAAGTTACCTAGTTCTTTTCTTTTAGATCCTTTTTCTCTACCATATTTGGCGTGTATTTTCAATTCGGAGCAAAGGGCTAACCCTTCTTTTTTGACAAAAGCTGTTAGTTGACCATAGGTCATGTCTTTCCACGGAATTTCTTCTGTTTGAATTTCATCTTTTATTTTCTGAATTATTCTATCAACAAATAAGGTTGGAAGACCTGTAACAAAACGTTCCTTCTAATAGCCCTTATTGTAGTCATTTCTTTTGTAGACATAAGACAGGAAAACATCTTTATACCACCTATGGTCACTAAGGGTTCTACATCTAAGATTAGAAAGGATCTCTCTATTGGCTTGGATTTCCTCTCTGGGGTTGCCTATGAAGTGCATACTAATGGTGTATATAAGTTGGTGGACAGGTTCTGGTTCTCCATCATCATTGGTAAAATCAAGGATCTCTTCTCTTTGAAAGGAGGATAAAGCATTATCCCACCAGTTTCTAAGCTGGCCTGTGAATCCAGTGGTTAAAAGTGAAAAACAAGTTTTGGGGTCTTTTCTTCCAACTGTATAGGCAATATTAGCCATACCCATTTCTTGTAAGGTGTTGAGTATTTCATGTTCAGACTTTCCATCTATATTCCATTCATAGATAGATTGTCCATTATAATCTGTGGATCTGAACTTAGATCTTTCTTCATATTGTAGGTCAGGAGGAGTAGGTCTAGGATAGAAGTTTCTAGTGTCTGTATTTCTAAATATTTTTTTGTGTGCCTGTGGCCTACCGTGGTTGCTTCTTAACCTATTAATTGTAAGGGGATTTTCTTCAAAGCAGGTCTGCAAGGTTTCTATAGCCTTTTTATCAGATGGACTATTTTCTCTTTCAGAATTGTCTGAGGAACTGCTAGAGTCTGTGTTGGAACTATTGTTACATTCTTCGACACAGTTAATCGATACACCTTTTAATTTTTGATCAATTAATTCCATGAGGCTAAGAGAAGGGTTTAAAGAAGTGTTTTTGGCTGTCTCTTTTTTAATTCCCTAAATTTGGAAATGAGGTCTAGATATGTCTTTAGGAAATTTGATAGTTTCAGTGTTGATTTTGTCATGTATTAATTCTACTTGTTCAGCTATTGTGTGAAGGATTTGGTTGGAATAGTTATGCTGTTGATGTATTTTCTTAACATCTTCTAAGGTAGAGGGACTGTTGTCAGAAGTATTGATTCTAGGATTTTTAAAAGGTTCACCAGTGACCTCCCCATCTTTTGTAACGATTTTTATTCCTTGCAAAGGAGGATGAACACTTTGTGTGGATCCTAAGGGCAAAAGATTCCAAGTCTTTGTTAACCTGGTTTGGACTTCTATAGACTTTTGTTCTAAGGGGTTTTCTATTCCCTGATTCTTGAGATAATTTGGAAACCAGTAGAAGAATAGGATGTTGGTTATATATTTTTCCATGTCGGAATACCATAATTCTCTTATTCTATCTCTAGTAGGAATGTCTATTTTCATGAACCAAGTTTTCTTGATTCTGTTTTCCATGGAATCAAAGTCTGTTCTCAAATCATCTTTGTCTATAGTGAAGTCTGTTTTTGTGATAACATTTATAGAAGAATATCCTGCCATATCACTCTGAGTGGGTGAAGAGGGAAGGGATTCATCTCTATTCTGTTCATTAACTGGGTTAGGAATAGGATTGCAAAATTCTACCCTAACAGGATGGTCTCTTGTGGAATGATCTCTTATAGAATGGTCTCTTGCTGTATAGGGGGAGTCTGAAAAAGAGCTTCTTGCAGGGAAAGGATGTGGATTTCTAGGTATAGGGGTAAAAGATATGTTGGAGTTGAATCTTATTAAGACTCTACCATCACTATTCTTCTCTATGTGGGAAATTTCTGTTCTTTCAAGATTATCTGGAGGACAATCATGATTGATTTCAAGAGTCTCTGGTATAGTAATATCTTCCCATTTTATTAGCTTGGGAGTAAAGGTAATAGATCTCTCGGCTTCAAGCTGTAGGAGAATAGTTTCTCCCCTAGGGACAGGTGGTACTACACATTTCGGGTCTGTGCAAGAACTTAGAATTCTATAATGGAGTTTGTAGATTATAACAAAGTTTTTTGAAAGGTTTTTGAAACCTTTTTTGAGGAGCTTGATTTCAAGGGTAAGAGTGCTACTGATTCTTGGGTCTGTCATATCAACTGTGAAATTGGGAGAATAGTTGAAGAATATGGGACCATTGCAGATATTGGTCTGAATAACCGCAATTAAGAAGTCTTTATAAGTAAGAAGTCTATCATCTCTTAGGGCAATAAAGACTGGGGTGTCTATTCCTAGTCTAGTTAGAGGTTTAAGAGTAACTTGTATTAGTCCTATATGGATATATAGTTCTTTTCTAAGTACTTTTCAATAGCTATAGAAGATAGTAATTGAAGGGTCTGTTGATCTTTGTTTAGACTAAGAGTTTCTTCATGACTTTTAATGCTAAAGGCTGTTTTGAAGTCTGTCCACCCTATTCTGTAAATAGATTGTATAGACTGTTGTGGTATGTTCCAATCAGTATACGAGTCAATTTCGATGGGTTATTTTGGACTATAGCTGAACTAGATTTTGGGTAAATTAAATTTCAGTTGAGTCAGATTTCAGATAAATATGAGTTCGAGTGAATCAGATTTCGATTTTGTATAATCTCACAAGAATCGAATTTCGGTCGAAATATATTTCGATGGAATCAGTTTTCGATTGAAGGCAAATATAATTACAGTAAATATATATTCATTATAAAGTCTCCTATCATTGGAGTATTATATTTAGGATTGGGTTGTTGTAAGAGGATTCTTACGTTAAATAGTGAGGAGAAACATAGACCTTTCAATTTATTTCTAACTTGCTTCAAAATCAGACATTTGAAAGCTACCCTAATCATGTTAGCATGCATCAAATATGGAATCACAAATTTGAAAACTATCAAAATTAGAAAGCTACCAAAATCTAACTACCAAAATTTGAAAGCTACCCCTTTCTCCAATTGCCTAGACAAAGGTCAAAGTGCTAATTGTTGTGAAAACATGATCCAAGAATATCGTTATCCAAATTATATTTTCAATCAAATCAAATACAAGGATCTTATTTGTGCATATCTCTTAACTTGGAATAAAAATAACTCTCTTTAATTGCTCATAATACATCTATTAAACTAAAATAGGTGTGCGTTTAGGGTAACTTCGGGTTTTTGAGTGATTTCGGATCGGACAACTTTGGGTTTTCGGGTCGGGCAATTTCGGGTTTCCGGGTGATTTCGGATAGGGTGACTTCGTGTATCGGGTTGATAACGGGCTAACCCATTCGGATATAATCGGTTATCGATTATTTTTGGGTTCGGGCTAGTCGGTTTGGGTTGGGTCAAGCTCGGGTATACATTTTTTTGTCGAGTATCGATCGGGTTCAGTGTCGGCGGGTCGCTCGGGTTAATCAGATCGGGTCATGTTTTGATAGCCTTAGGCATATCATCAAACACCTTGTAATTCCAAGAATAATGGCCGCAAAGAAATTAGGTTTCCTAAGCACAAGAACCATAATCTTCCCAAATTACAAGTTTTACTGCAATGTCAAATTCTCATGACATTGAGGACATTGTCATTAAGGCAAGAAAGATAAATTAGAAGAACCTAAATGAAACAATTATACTAAAATTTCCATTTATCGTCTTGGAAGAATTCTTCTACATTTCCAACCCACTAAGACTACTTTCCACCATTATACTTTTTCTGGTCACACTAGATGAATCGACTATGAATCTATGATCACCATAGATCAAGATGAGAATGGATGAATAGACGAAAGTAAGGTGAGAGAATTCGATTTTGAATATGGAAAAATCACCAATCACGAGCACTAAGTGGAATGATTTTTACAAAACAAAGCAAATGAAGATAATTTGATTTCAAATATAAAAGAATTCACACGAAAAACCACAAATAAAGATGAATCTATTGTCACCGCATGATATGCTTGAGAATGATCAATGGCCCTGGGAGAAGAACAAAAACTCTATAGAAAAGAGAAGCGTGTTTTGGAGAGATGGTTTCAGACATAAATTAACAATATTACCCCTAAGTCACTAAAGTACCCATTAGATGCAAACTGTATTACATCCGTGTAATGAAGCTAATCTGACGGTCAAAGTCCCTTTATATTTTACATGTTAAGAGTGATTTGCACGAGATCCTCAATCTACTATATTATGTATATAACAAACTGAGTTTGCTACAATCAATTTAATAATTTACCATTCACATGTTTTCAATTTATTTTAATATTAATTATTCTTCAAATAATTTAAATCCACAATAATTTTTTTTATAAGTATGTAGTTTCTCAAAGAGTCGTGAAAAATTTACTTCTCAAAAGTTTGCTATATTATATAGGTCGTTTCGTTCACATTTAAATTTTCGACTGTGCAGGTGACCTGGGTTGATGAGAGACTGTTGTTTCGGTTCGAGATTTAACAGTGATCGTGTGATCCCTGGTGGTGTCTACTGACGATTTGCCATCAGATTGTGTCATTTCTCTTCTTTCCGGTTGCTTCAAACGACCTTGTTGGAGTTTTTTTCAACCCCTGTTTGGAGACTTTCTCTTTGTTATGCTTTTGGTTTGTCTGTTTCAGTTGTTTACTATTTTTGTTTGTGTCTGCTTTTCCTTTCTTTGCTTTCGTTTTTGTTGTTTGTTTGTCGTTGTTGTTGTTTGGTTTCGCCGGTTGTTCGGCCTCTCGAGTTATCAGGGGTTTGTCCTGAAAACTTGAATTCTTACCTTATCAAAAAAAAAAAAAAATCGGGAGTGCATTATCTCATAAATTAATTACATCGGATATATCATATATGTGTTTGGTTAGAAAAAAAAAATTATAAAAAAAAACCTAGGAAGATAAAGTACACTTGTATAGGTAGTCTAAGGAAATCTACTTCCACACTTTTATATATCCTTTTTTCCATATTAATTTCTGAAAATTTAAATGGAACCTATCATATTTTGATCAAAACCCTAAAAATGTAATTGTTTGGAAGTTCATTTTCGCAAAAATAGCTTCCTAAGAATTACTCTTCTAAGAAAATTTAACCTCCTGCAAAATAGATAGAGTTCATTTTTTAGAAAAAAGATTTTAATTAAATCCCCAACCTTGGCTTGAAAAACAGTAGTGTCACTTTTTAATTGTTATCTTTCCTATATTTTGACAATTTTTACATATAACAAAAACCGATTATCTTTCAGTACCAACAAGCATATTTAACTTTATGAATTATAATTTCATAGTATTAAAAACAACTAATATATTCAATTCCGTGTTTCGGGACACCAAGTTAGTTTTAATTAACTAAACTCTAAACCCAAAAAATATTTCTCTTTCGTATTATCTTAAACCCAACCCATATATGGAAGTAGGGAGGGTTCGTGACATGGATACCATCCATATCTCCAACTTCATTTACCACTTTAGCCGACCCTCGTTATGTTCTCTTAGGGTCTGTTCGGTATGACTGAGGCTTATTGGGGTTGAAACTGAAGTAGGAGCTGAATTGGACTGAAGCTGATTGGAAGAATTTAAACTGGAGGCTGAATTGAGTTGAGGCTGAAGCTGAATCTGATGGCTGAAACCTTAGGACGCGTTCGGTATCGATGACTTATCCTGACTTAATTTTAGATGAAAATTACAAAATTACCCTTATTTTAATTTTGTAAAGGGTATCATGTGGCTTGATATTTTTTTCCCAAATTTTGATTGTTTCTTCTTCAAAGCTGGTATAAGGCTAATACTTCAGGTGTTGAACCCACCTCCGTGTACATAAACCTTCACTAGTGTTGAAATATAGATTAGCCTATGTGGGACTCGAACCCACATCCGCATACCTAAGGCACGTTGCTCTACCATTGAGCTAATAGGCTTGAATGTTAATTCATGAAAAAACAACTACAACAACATAGTAGAACAAATCACAACTGCCATACGTATATAAAACAGATAGACTTGCAGCTAAACTATACTGATGCAATTCTTTTGATACTGCATCTAAACTATACTGATGCACCGTATTCCATCAGACTTGCAGCTAAACAGATAGACATGCAACTGCCATACTGCCAACTACCAATAACACAGTCATAGTTTAATAATCCATTATTTGCAGGAAGTTGGCATAAACTATACTGATGCAATTCTTTTGATATTTATAAAACAAGTGCAGTTAGCCACATACCAATTACCAAGTATACCCACTTTCTATTTTTTCTATTGTTGATCCCCTGGACATGATCAATTATCTATTTTGTCAAAAACGCTTTGGATGGATCTTGTTTAGAGCTTCCAATTTTTGTTTGAGGTGTTTGTAAATTGAAATCCACGGTATTTGTTCCAAGCTAAGTACTTATCTCTAGTGATACAAGAATGAAATAATACTAAAAGTAGCAATATTTGTGTTAAAACTTAAGCAATGTCAGGGCATTGCATAAAACACATAGCAAAGATATTTTCTACACAAAAATTTAGCTAATGCTAATCCAATATTCATGAACCTACAATATACAATATGAGCTGACCAACACTAGCAGAATAGGCATAACAATGAGCAAAGGAACATATATAAGTTACTAGAGAAATGTGAAATGGCATCTGTAATAGTCGAGTTCCGAGCAACAATATTCCTCAACCAATTTCAACAATTAGCACAACGTGTAAAATACAATAACAACCAATCTTAAATCGACAAATCCAATCCCTTAGTCCACAAATCCCATATCCTAAATCCCCAAAATCAAAATATGTGAAACCCTAAAATCGCACATAGAACCGAACTTGTACAACATCCTAATCAAACGAAACCTAAAAAAAATCACAAATATACTTAAATCTATGAGCTGGACGAGGTGAAGGATCGAAGACCCAAAGAAGACCAAAACCAGAGATAAAAGAAGAGTGAACTCGCACCCAAAAATTGCTTCTGTGAGCAAAGAGGAGGAAGAAGATAGAAGAGGAAATAGAAGAGGAAGAACATGGAAGAAGATATGGAAAAACCCTAAACAAGTCGGCGATGGAGCTTCGATGTTGTCAAAGAGGATTACAGATCTGGAAATACAAGAACAAGATCGACGAGGAGGAAGAGGAACATACCTTTGAGCTCGACGAGGAGGAAGAAGAGTTGCCTTCGAAAGAAAACCAGTCTACGCTTGCTCGAGGAGGAAGAGAACTATCGGGGTAGAAATGCCCAAATTCAGGATAAGCCACCTCAAATAATTCCATAAGCTTCAAACTGAGGCTGGAAATTTTGCCCATTTTTCAGTCAAGATAAGCCTCAATAAGCCTCCTTAAAAGACTTATATACAGAACGAGTCTCAGAGCTCCGTTTAAGCCTCCATGGCTGATCTGGGAAATAAGCCCTGATAAGTCTCCAAATAAGACATACCGAACGAACCCTAAGTCTTTTAAGGAGGCTTATTGAGGCTTATCTTGACTGAAAAATGGGCAAAATTTCCAGCCTCAGTTTGAAGCTTATGGAATTATTTGAGGTGGCTTATCCTGAATTTGGGCATTTCTACCCCGATAGTTCTCTTCCTCCTCGAGCAAGCGTAGACTGGTTTTCTTTCGAAGGCAACTCTTCTTCCTCCTCGTCGAGCTCAAAGGTATGTTCCTCTTCCTCCTCGTCGATCTTGTTCTTGTATTTCCAGATCTGTAATCCTCTTTGACAACATCGAAGCTCCATCGCCCACTTGTTTAGGGTTTTTCCATATCTTCTTCCATGTTCTTCCTCTTCTATCTTCTTCCTCCTCTTTGCTCACAGAAGCAATTTTTGGGTGCGAGTTCACTCTTCTTTTATCTCTGGTTTTGGTCTTCTTTGGGTCTTCGATCCTTCACCTCGTCCAGCTCATAGATTTAAGTATATTTGTGATTTTTTTTAGGTTTCGTTTGATTAGGATATTGTACAAGTTCGATTCTATGTGCGATTTTAGGGTTTCACATATTTTGATTTTGGGGATTTAGGATATGGGATTTGTGGACTAAGGGATTGGATTTGTCGATTTAAGATTGGTTGTTATTTTATTTTACACGTTGTGCTAATTGTTGAAATTGGTTGAGGAATATTGTTGCTCGGAACTCGACTATTGCAGATGCCATTTCACATTTCTCTAGTAACTTATATATGTTTTTTTTCTCATTGTTATGCCTATTCTGCTGGTGTTGGTCAGCTCATATTGTATATTGTAGGTTCATGAATATTGGATTAGCATTAGCTAAATTTTTGTGTAGAAAATATATTTGCTATGTGTTTTATGCAATGCCCTGACATTGGTTAAGTTTTAACACAAATATTGCTACTTTTAGTATTATTTCATTCTTGTATCACTAGAGATCAGTACTTAGCTTGGAACAAATACCGTGGATTTCAATTTACAAACACCTCAAACAAAAATTGGAAGCTCTAAACAAGATCCATCCAAATCCTTTTTGATAAAATAGATAATTGATCATGTCCAGGGGATCAACAATAGAAAAAATAGAAAGTGGGTATACTTGGTAATTGGTATGTGGCTAACTGCACTTGTTTTATAAATATCAAAAGAATTGCATCAGTATAGTTTATGCCAACTTCCTGCAAATAATGGATTATTAAACTATGATTGTGTTATTGGTATTTGGCAGTATGGCAGTTGCATGTCTATCTGTTTAGCTGCAAGTCTGATGGAATACGGTGCATCAGTATAGTTTAGATGCAGTATCAAAAGAATTGCATCAGTATAGTTTAGCTGCAAGTCTATCTGTTTTATATACGTATGGCAGTTGTGATTTGTTCTACTATGTTGTTGTAGTTGTTTTTTCATGAATTAACATTCAAGCCTATTAGCTCAATGGTAGAGCAACGTGCCTTAGGTACGCGGATGTGGGTTCGAGTCCCACATAGGCTAATCTATATTTCAACACTAGTGAAGGTTTATGTACACGGAGGTGGGTTCAACACCTGAAGTATCAGCCTTATACCAGCTTTGAAGAAGAAACAATCAAAATTTGGGGAAAAAATATCAAGCCACATGATACCCTTCACAAAATTAAAATAAGGGTAATTTTGTAATTTTCATCTAAAATTAAGTCAGGATAAGTCATCGATACCGAACGCGTCCTAAGGTTTCAGCCATCAGATTCAGCTTCAACCTCAACTCAATTCAGCCTCCAGCTTAAATTCTTCCAATCAGCTTCAGCCCAATTCAGCCCCTACTTCAGTTTCAGCCACAATAAGCCTCAGCCATACCGAACAGACCCTTACATACCGAACGGGTCTCAGAGCTCCGTTTAAGCCTCCATGGCTGATATGGGAAATAAGCCCTGATAAGTCTCCAAATAAGACATACCGAACGAACCCTTAATGGGGATCCCTGACCCTATCGAGTTTTCATTATACGTGGGATTCCTATTCCGGATGCGCACCATAAAACTTCTCAGTTTTGTTGTAACAAACACAATAGTTAGGGTTTAGGGGGTTTAAATATACGGTCTACAGCCCCATTGGGATTCTTAAAAAATATATAATTTTTTTATTTTTCTAATTTATTAAAACATTTAAAAAATATTCAATATTTTTCTTCTAAAATTTTCAAATTATTTTGTATTTTTAATTTATCTTAAAAAAATTATATATAGGATTTGTCATGCATAATCCTCAAAAATACTAAAAAAATAATTTATCCAAATTTGCGCACAACTCTTTTGATAAAAAATGCAATATTTCTCTATATCTAATTATCTATCCTTATTTATGTTAAACTTTTCAAAATTTAGGGTTTATGGATTTGCAAATTTTGAAATCAATATTCTATACAAATTTGTTCAAATTATACAGTGAAAGTAGTCTATAATGATGAAATTTATTTAAATCTGTAATTTATTTTATTAATTTTAAGTAAAATTTCATTTGGGGTTCGAATATAGGATTTTTTGTTTGAAATTGGGGTTGTTTGTATAAGATAGACGGTAGACTTGAATAGGTGATAGACTTTGAAATTATGATTTTGTGTAAGATAGATGGTAGATTTTTATTCTGTATGATTTTAGCCTCATTAAACTAAAGCCTTGCATCAGACCATGGCTTTGAGATCTATATCTATATATTAAAGCTCTCCCTTTTTGAGCTCTTAGAACGCTTATGGATCCATCATATTTATATGTTATTTTAAATTTTTTATTTCACTTTAAATCTATATCTATATATTAAAGCTCTTCCCTTTTGAGCTCTTAGATCGCTTATGGACCCACCATATCTATATGTTATTTTAAATTTTTTATTTCACTTTAAATAAAAATCGTTTATCAAATCAAAATTTATATGTAAATATTTACTTTACAATTACTTCCAACACCAACCAAACTTTAAAGTGACAAATAACATTGTAAATAAATTTAATCATCAATCTATATATCTATATTAAAGCTGGCTCTTTTTAAGTCACTAGAGTATTTTTAGACCCAAGTTGTCAATGTTTTAATTTTTATATTTATTATTATATTAAATAATCAGCAAAATATAAATTAACAAAAAGACCTTAACAAGATTTGTAAATTAATTAGCTCTAGATTTTAAAATCTTATCAAACTAACTTATTTTTGTAATAAATGTTAATGTAATTTTCTATTTGACAAAATTGTAAATGTGATACATATATTTTTGTTAATGCAACAATAATATAAATTGACATTTAACATCATCAAAAAAAATAATTAATTAATTAATTTAAATATTAAATATTGTATAAGGTGAGGTTATATACTTAACTTTAGATACCATATATTTTAATGATTTTTTGGTAAATATCACGAATTAGTGACAAACTATTAGCAAATTAAATGAACCCATATAAGTTAATTAGTATATTGACATAGCAACAAGATTAGTGAACTCACGTAAGTTAATTAGTAACAACCTTTACATATCATATATTTTAATGATTTTTTATTTACTTACAATGCATTCACATTTTGAAATTTAAATAAACCCACGTAAATTTGATAGCAATAAAATCTTCACTTGATAGATTTCACATTTCCAAGATTTAATTACAAATTATTATGAACTTGAAATAATTGATGATGATACAAAAATATGTATGAAAATATCAATATACTATTTGAAATATAATTCAATTGGGTTTTATTTGATTCTCCAATTGAGTTAATTTAGTATATTAATAATTATGAATAAATATAAGTGCACAACATATATATAATAATAAAGTAATGAGTAAATTAATATGATTTTATTTTCAATAATATCATCTCAATGTCTAAAACCTGAATTGAATATTACGTACAAAAGGTAAAAAAATCAAAAGCTAACAAAAGTAATATTCTATCAACAAACTTAATAAGTTTTAAAAAGAATATAGATCTAAACATATCATCAGTAACATATTGTTGGAAGATTGACAAATAACATCTTACTAACCTATTTTAATTGAAGAAGAAAATAGTATATTTCGATTCATAACTTCAATCTAGGATACTATTTCACTCTAAATATACAAAAATAAAATGTTTTTGATAATTGGATAAGTAACATATACAATTGTAATTTTTACATATATTTAGAGTTAATTTTTTTCTATAATGTTTATATATATAAATTCAATCAATTTCGTTCTTTTAGTATGTGAAAATCTAATATAACTACATGTCAATATGTTCTCATTTCCTATATATGCACATAAATTTCTTAAACTTGGAATGTCAATATGTCAAGTCGACTCGTGTATGGCACGAGGGTTTAAACTAGTTTAGAATTAAGAGTAATTATAGGTTTGGAAAGGATGCCCGTTAGGGGAACCTCTATACCAATGTAGATCCCCTTCCTGGCATGGCAGATGTAATTTCCAATCATTACGTAAGGCTTCATATCCCTATTGAATCCTCTCCCTAAGCACATGTTCTATACAATATTGGAGTTCACAACGTATTTGAGCAACGTATATTGTACGTTGATATCCAATAGTATTATCTATGGATAAAGGGAGGATAATTGTAGAGATGAGTGCAAACGATGATCCTTTTCCGTTGATAATTGTTTAAGTTAGAATATAAAATTTTACAAGATAGACTAAGTTAAGGAACTAAAACTACCAAAAGACAATAGAGATTATATATAAAATATACACACAATATAATCTTTCCTAATACCCCTCAAGTTGGAATATGTAGATCACGAATCTCCAACTTGGAGAGGATATAGGAGAATTGTGGACGCCCCGAGTGCTTTGGTGAGAATGACAACGAGTTGCTCGATAGTACGCACATGAGAAGTAACAATTGTTCCCGCATCAATATGATCTCGTAAGAAATGACAATCCACCTCAATGTGTTTGGTACGCCGTACGCTCATGGAAAATGAGATTAGACGAGATGCGCAAAGCCACTTGGCTATCACATTTGAGTTGCATAGACGACCGGTGATGAACCCCAAGCGAGCGCAAGAAGGCTTTGATCCAGATAAGCTCGCAGCATACGGATGCCATAGAACAATACTCAGCCTCAGCGGAAGAACAAGAGATCGTGTGCTGCTTCTTGGTCTTCCAAGAAATAGGCGACTCACCAAGATAAACAACATAACCAGTGAGCAATCTATGAGTGCATGGGCACGCTGCCCAATCCGAGTCATAGTGGGCCTTGAGTTGCAGAGAACTTCCCCTGGAGAAAACAAGACCCTGACCAGGATGGCCTTTAATATAACGAAGAACACACAGAGCAACCTGCTAGTGATCAACCTTGGGATTCTGCATGAGCTAAGACAAAATATGAACTGAATAAGACAACTCAAGCCGAGTAAATGTCAAGTAAATAAGCTTATCAACAAGATGACGATACTATTCAGACGCATATTAAGTCAGACCCAAGGCTTAAGCAAGGTTGTGGTTTTGCGGGAGCGGTGAATCGACAAGCTTGTCTCCCAAGAGACCATGAAATGTGGGTAATTTAGATAGGATTTCAAGTGCATACTTCTCTGACTAAGGAATAGACCAGCTGAGTTGTGGGTAATTTCAATACCCAAAAAATACTTAAGTGTACCAAGATCTTTCATGTGAAAACATGAACTCAAGTAGCTTGAAACAAGACATGTAGAGCCTTGCCAGGGCGAACGATAGAAAACAGAGAGTAGTCAGCATAAGAACAACTGAACCCAAATGCAAGCAAACCGAAAGCAAGCTTGGCAAACCAATTTCTTGGTTCCTGACGAGGACTATCAGACGAGCCTTGTACCGCTCAATAGACCCGTCTGACTTGTACTTGAAGCGAAACACCCAATTACGACAATTGGTTTCTTGTGAGCATGAAGAGGAACGAGGTCCCATGTGCCATTATTGTCCAAAGCATCAAGTCAAAATGCATAGCAGTGCGCCATTGAGGATTACGAACAACCTCTAAGTAGCTTGTGGGTTCACATGCGACATTCAACAAATGACGATATTTGCGTTCGGTTCTCCCATTCTGTTGGGGAGTGGCCACGCAAGATGTCTCAAAATTCACACCTGTGGTATCAAAATAATCACGCAAGGGCAGAAATGTGGTGTCGTTGTCAGTACGAAAACGTTTGACCTGCCTAGTGAATTGGCGTTGCACAAAAGCATAGAAATATGTGACTAACTGAACCACCTCAGTTTTAGAAGCAATCAAATGAAAACAAATGCAGCGAGAGTAATCATCAATCATAGTCAAAAAATAAGAAGCCCTAGAAGTAGAGACAATAATGTAAGGTCCCCAAACATCAACATGTATCAACTCAAACAAACCAAATGCTTTATTGCTACTAATATGGAAACAAGATCGAGTTTCCTTTGCTTTAAAACAAGTAGAACAAGGTTCTTTATTGGAAATCAATAGAACTAATGCCAGGAAAGCCAGATAATACTGAAAAAGAAGGATGTCCTAAACGAGTGTGTCACAAAGAGACGGCCGAAGCAGCAACAACATGCTCAACAGCAGGTAAACCACTCACATAGACCTTCCAGTAGACCACATCCCGCGCCTCACCCTCTCCAATCACCATCCCCGAATTGGGGTCCTAGATCACACAGAGTTTGTCAGTCAAAGTAACAATACAACCGAAATCAGCAATCCGATTCTAAAAAGATAGCAAGTTGTGATTGAAAGATGACACATATAAAACGTACGGAATGAGAAAAGTGTCGCCCAATAAGACTGAACCGGATTGACTCGCAATGGATCGAGTCCCATCAGGCAACAAGATGATTGTAGGAGAAACATCAACCAAATCATGAAACAAGTCCCTATGGTCGGACATATGAAACAATGCGTCGGTGTCCAATATTCATTGAACCGTTTGTTGACCCATAAGTGTGTCGGATTCAGACTTTGCATGGAATTGCTTGAACATAGACTGCCACTGATCATTGGATAAGGTCTTGTTAAAAGCCTCACGATCCTGATTGGTGAAAGCTGGAGTCGAAGAAGGTGCTCCCGAACCAAAAGCGGCATTTGTTAGTGTTGGCACGGCACGAGCAACTCTTGAGGATGAAGCACGAGAGCGATTGTCTTCCTTCTTCGTTGAAGTGTTGTCCGTCATCATTCACCAAAGGAGGATCGAACAAGAAAAGATAAAAATAGTTTATCTGAAGGCAGATAGAAGCGGAGGAATCACGCACATGGTAGGTAATTGTGTTTTTAGGGTTCTTCGATGTGATGCCATGTAGAGATGAGTGGAAACGATAACCCTTTGCCTTGATCTATATACATATACTAAAGCCGCAATTATCTCTCATGTGTGTCAGTCTTTCAAGTATGTCACATCATCAAAAAAATATATACATTTACCTATTTACCCTTCTATTGTTTTTAAAATGTATTTTATTTTTTATCTATAAAAATTTCCTAAATTACGAACCAAATATCTCCCATTACATATAATAAATATATTACTTTGCATTAAACATATCCCAACTTTTAATTATGTTCATTTCCTTAATTACCAACTAAATATCTTCCATTACATACAATAATATATCACTTTCCAATAAACATATCTCAACTTTTAATTATGTTATTTTCCTTAATTACCAACTAAATATCTCCCATTACATGTAATAATAGATTACCTTCCTTAAAAGATATCCGAAGTTTTAATTATGTTTATTATATTGAAAATAATAATTTAATATAACATTATATTATAAAATTACTTATTTAATATTATTATATGTTTAATTGATTATCATAAATTTTTTTAACCAAAATTAACTTCGAGATATGTTTAAAGATACCAAACCTGTACCTAACAAAATTAACAAATTCTATGTATATAGATACTCTAAAGCTTCCAGTCAATTAATGATCAGAAGTTTATTTTTTGTTTTTACCAAAATTAACTTAATATATATCTATCTATATACATTCACTAAAGTCCTTCTAATCTCTCCTATGTGTCACCTCCTTAAGTATGCCACATTATCAAAAAATTATCCATTTACATATTCACCCTTCTACTATTTTACAATTTACTTTATTTTTTATCTATACAAATTTCCTTAATTATCAACCAAATATCTCCCATTACATATAATAATAGAGTACTCCTTTAAACATATCCGGACTTTTAATTATGTTCATTTTCTTATTTACCAACAAAATATCTCCCATTACATATAATAATAGATTACTTTCCTATAAACATATTCGAACTTTTAATTATTTTCATTATATTGAAAATAATAATTTAGTATAACATCATATTATAAATTTTTCCTATTTAATATTATTATATACCAAACCCGAATTAACTATATTACGGAAGTTGTATTACCAACCACTAATATGTTCAATCTTAAATAGGTTGATGATCGGACGTTGATTTTTTTACCAAAATTAACTTATTATATTATTAAGTACCAAACCCGAATTAGTAGATATGTTTATGGCAAATTTATATGCTTTTCTTTTGATATAAATACATATGTTTGGTCTCATTGTTATCACCTAATTATCCTTCCAATTCGGTTAATTAATTTGTTTCTTTCAATATAAACTAGCGGCTTATTTCTAGGTAGTTTAATTTAGTGGTATGGTTGTTGCATATAGATATAAATGCAATTGAAGATGGAAGATGAAAGCAAGTGAAGAGTAAAAAGAGTATTTGAAATCCGACTCATATATGTACACGATTTCTATTTCACGAACCGGGCAATTTTCTATTTCACGCATCGGTTGGTCCGTAACAGACCAACCCAATCCATCCGTGACGTACAGAATACATCCATACGTGACACATGGATTGTGATGGTACGTGACGCATGGATTGTGATGGTATGTGATGCATGGATTGTGATGGCCCGTGACAGACGAACCCTAAACCAGAAAATTGAATGTTACTTGTCCCCACCTAACTACATTAACTACCGTCATATCTTTACCAATATTACGGCCAACATTAAACCCTAAACCATCACTCTTCCCTTTCCCTCCCACATACATCTTCCATTGTCATCATCTTCCAAGAGTTCATTCCATGGCAAATGAAGATGACTTTTCCAACTTCAATGGTGGAGAAGATCTTGCAAATGCATACAATTACAATGAGGTATGTTTTTTAAGTTTTTACTTTACATGTTAGTAAAAGTTAAGATTTTTATGGGTTTTTCTTGTAAATGTATATGATTTAGTTGTTCTTACCCCAAAACAAACACCTTCTTAAGGTAATTTCACTAGTTGTGACTATATGTTCATAAAAATTTCATCTTTGATTAAGTTATATTAAAAAGTTGTAGATTTTGTGTGCAAAAAACTGCATGTTTTAGTTTTGAGTGTTGTTATGTTGAGTGCAAAACTGCAAGACTTCATCTTTGTTCGTGTTTGTTTTTTGAATCAAAAACAGTACGTGACGGACGAATTGAGTTGGTCTGTGACGGATGGATTTGTCTCATCCGTGACGGATGGATTTAGTTGGTCCGTGACGGATGGAAGTAGTTGGTCCGTGACGGATGGAAGTAGTTGGCCCGTGACGGATGGATGTAGTTGGTCCGTGACGGGTGGATGTAGTTGGTCCGTGATGGATGGATTTGGTTTGTCCGTGACGGATGGTCTGTGTTTATTCGTCACGTATGGTTGTGTCTGTCAGAAACTAAATACTTCGCTAACTTGTTTTTGTACTTCAATAGGAGAACAATTTCGTGAACAACGGTATTAACAATCTGTCCCTAAATGATGCGTGGGACATGGCACCACCGTCCTTCTCACTTGGGTTGTTCGCCGAACCTATGCTGCCTCAACAACCTCATTTGCCGGGATTAGAATGTTTTGCTCATAGTGGAATTCCGTCAGTAAGGTGGCAAACTCGACCTAAGTTTGGGTTTCCGACATTACACACATAGCCGCATTTTAAATTTCCTACACCTGAAGAGGTTATTTTTTTTGAAGATTATTCAGAGAAGTTCACCACGGGTGAGGTATTCGGCTCCAGAGATGATGCAATTAAAAGGGCTAGACAGATTGCCTTTGATAATCACTTCTGCCTCACTATTGGCCGGGATAGAAACTTTGGTGGAGGAAGCCTTCGGAAGTCATGGTTGTTGTGTGAAAAAGCGGGAATTTACATTCCTAAAGATGAAAACAAAGTAAGGCAAAGAACAAGGAGCAAAAAATGTGATTGTCCATTCAGATTGTTTTGTCAAGAAAATCCGAGGGACTCATATACAATCAAGGTAGTTGTTGGAACCCACAACCATGTCATTGGTGATGACTTGTACGGGCATGCAGTTGTTGGCAGGTTGACACTTGAGCAGAAGAAGTTGGTTAAGGTCATGACAGAAAATCATAGTAAACCATCAAAGATTGCAACAACACTTAACCAGGACCCGAACAACTGCACTAAAATGCATCAGATTTACAATGAAGTGTACAATGTCCGACATAGTGGGATGGAAGGAAGAACCGTGGTCCAAGAGTTCTTCCATAAGTGCAAGGAGAACAACTACTTTGTGGAGCATAGGTCGGATCGAACGACGAATAAGATCACTGACATTTTCTTTGCAAGTCCAGATTCCATGAAACTCCTAAAGGCATTTCCGTACGTCCTTTTGCTAGACTCCATGACGTGGCCGAAATATGCAATGCAAATATCGTTGAATGACCTAGTCAAAGTAAAAGTCCTAACAACCTACTAAACAGATGTATAGTAAGCAAGTAAGGGTCGAACCCACAGGGAAGATCTGATGAAGTATGCAATTATGATTAACAAGTAACAAGGAAGGGGGGGGGGGGGGGTTGGTTATCAAACAGAGCAAAGTGAACAAGTTTAGTTGGCTTGAGAATATGATTGGGGAAGAAGTTCCACTAGAACGAGATCCACAATACAGAGATATAATTTGATCACCGAAATCTATTAAATCCAAGTTCTTTATCTATTCTTATAGTTGTTCCCACCCTGATCTTGATTAACTACCAATTCAGACAGTTGTTGATAGTACTTACTACAATATCAATGGAAGAAAACCTTACCACTAATAAAGCAATAGCAATGCACACAAGGATATAGGATACATGCAAATAGAAGAAAACCTTACTACTTAACATGCAAATGATTCTCACTCACAATTGCGCACTCGTATTCCACTATATGCAACAATTATGTTTGCTACTAGATATGCACTCGTATTCCACTATATGCAAACCCTAGGAATTGATAAATATTACTCAACCTAGTTGATCAGGCTATGAAGAATAACAATGAATCAATATAACCAAGAGAATCAAACCAACACATATAAGAATAGGAACAAGGAATATAAATCTCACAAACACATCAACTGTATTGCTTCAAACGTCTAGTAGAACAAAGAGAAATTAGTGCTCCATTCAGATGTAAATGAAACCCTAATGAGAAAAACAACGATAATGATGAAAGTAAAAATGTCAAAAAGTTCTCTGCCTCTTAACCTAGAAAGAGGTCTTAAATAGGCTCAGGAAATAAGTTTAACCTAATTAAAATAGCAAGGGAAATAAAATACTAGAAATAAGAAAGTCCGAAAATGCATAAAAGGAAATAATGTCTTCTGCTCGCTGCGAGGCGTGACGTGCCTACCGCGGGGCAGTGAGATCCACCGCGGGGCGTCAGTTCCTTCTCTGAGATCCACCACCGGGTCGCGGTGGCTCTGGCGCGGGGCGGTGACACTCGCCCAGTCCTCTCTTCAGCTCTTCTTCTCTTCTGCTCTTCATTACTACCAAGTGTTGGTAGTCTTCTCCAATTAATCTCCAGCAGATCCTCATCCATCTTCATCATCTCCATCTAAGCTGTAAATCCCTGGATATCTTCAATTCTCCCCATATCTTCTGGATTACAGACTTAGCCTCAAATCTTATGATAAACTCCTCCAAATAATGCTAATAGTTGCTAGTAAAGGTGCATGAAATGGCACCTATCACTCCACATACAGCACTAATAGGTTAGTGTAACACATCTACTTGCTACATTTAATTTAACTTATGTTTATTCATTATGCATGACACATCTTCTTGTGCAGGTATGACTTGCCTTTCCTGGAAATAATAGGAGTCACGTCTACATGGAAGAACTATAATGTGGCGGGGGCGTTTCTACAACATGAGAAAGAAAGACAACTACGTGTGGGCCGCACAACAACTTCTTAAAATGTGCTCAAAGTGTCAAGTAACACCGACATGCCAAGTGACAGATCGTGAAAAGGCCTTGATGAATGCATTAGATAAACTCTTTCCAAGTGCCAAGTCTATCCTATGTAGGCGCCATGTGAAGAAGAACATAGAGGACAATGCTAGGAAGGAGATGAAGGATAAAAGCTTGGGTGCAAGGTTTACAAATGCATACTATAATTTATTCAAGCAAACAACTGTATCCGAGTATGAGATGGAGTTGCATAGAATTCAGTCAGAATGGAGAGTTTGCCCACGTCTACTTCAGTATGTAAGAAACAGCTGGCTCATCCCGTACAGGGAAAGACTTGTGTCAGCTTGGACATATACTGTTTTCACGCTTGGAACGTCAACGACAAACAGGTTAGTGGCCACGTCTGAATCTGTATTGCATTTTCATAACACGATTTCTATGATCAAACTTTAAACTCTATTGTACTAAATATAGGGTTGAAGGAGCACACTCTAGTTTAAAAGACTTCTTGACTACTCCACATGGCAGTCTAGACACGATATTCGGTCAATATCATTCAAAGATGGTTAACCAAGTGAAGGAAATCAAGGGAACCTTCAACGAGAGTGCACAGAACATGATGACGCTTGTGACTGGGGCTGATGTTTTCAAGTTGTTGAAGTACAAAGTATCTAATGTTGCACTTGACCGCTTGATTGAGGAATACATAAAAGGGGAAAATCCATTTTATGACAGTACCTGCACATGCCAGATGAGGGTGAGAGATGGATTGTCGTGTGTGCATCGTATCGCTAGATATGTGACGAGTTCAATCCCTATTAACCCGACAAAGTTGCATCCTTTTTGGAGACAATTGAGTTTGTCAAAAGTGCAACATGAAGGTGAGGCTGAGGTGTAGCGCAAAGTCGCGAGATGTTTGATGGATCAATTTTATACGGATGAGTTCCCCAATCTATCAGCAGATGATCAAGAAAAATGTGTCTCGTGGCTTTACGACATTGCTTGCCCCGAGGGGACCAGCCTGCAAGAGCCGGCTATTGTGAGGCATAAGGGACGGCCAATGGGAGCTCCAAACAAAGATAACACTAAAAGACGGTTTAGGTGGTCCGTCACGGACGACTCTATTCCGTGCGTCACGGGCCACTTCGTTTTGTTCGTCACGGGTGGATTTATTTGGTACGTCACGTACGAAGCAGTGCGTGAAATAAAAATTTTACCCGTGCGTGAAATATCAAGGGCCATATGCTCCTCTGGTAAAGCTACCATCTTCTCCTCCGAAAGAAAAAGGCCCTTGCTATTTCACGCACGGGTAAAATTTTTATTTCACGCACTGCTTCGTACGTGACGTACCAAATAAATCTGCCCGTGATGAACAAAACGAAGTGGCCCATGACGCACGGAATAGAGTCGTCTGTGACGGACCACCTTAAACCGTCTGTGATGCACCAAACTAATCTGTGCATCACGGACGAAGTCACTGCATATAAATACAGCGACTTCATCTCCCCCGACCCACATCTCATTTGCATCTCAGCCCCTTCGCGATTTCGCTCCCAAGTCAAAGTGTTCGTTTCGTCACGTTTCGATTCAATCCGTCCGGAACGATCCATAAGGTTAGTTAAATCTGTATTTGTTCTTCCCTTAGTTTAATTATGTTGAAATTATTGAAGTTGTTAGAAAATTTTAATTTTTTTTTTCATTTTTGGATTACTTGTCTAGGGTTAGATTTACACATCCAGATCTACACTTACGATCCATAAGATTGATTTAATGTCGGTTTTGAATGTGGATATGCAGTTACGAAATCTGAAGAAGAAAAAAATCGATCTGCAAAGAACTGGATCTGTTTAAACTCAGCCATCCAGATCTGGTCCATGACGCATGGACTGAGTTCATCCGTCACGGACGGATCGGTTTGATCCGTCAGGGACGGATCAGTTTGATCTGTGACGAACGTATTGGTTTGGTCTGTGACGGACGGTTGTTGATGTTTTTGTTGTTTTGGTTGTTGATGTTTTTGTTGTTTTGGTTGTTGATGTTGTTTATGTTGCTCTTCCTGAAGTTTTGTTTTTTCCTATTTCAGATGGAAAATGAAACAAGATCTGCACGTCACAGAAGGTGGAATGCTGTACGTGAGGAGCAAGAACAGGAACAAGTAGACAATGCTTTAGTATATCGAAGGAGGCAGAAGAAATCCAAAAACAATGACGAAGCAGGACCGAGTACGAACCGTGACCCTCCTGCTTTACCGGTGTATGCAGACCCGGCACTCGACATCACGACGCTTATTGATCCACCTATATACCAGAATGACCCGAATGTGGTAAGTAACTATACATATTCTTAAATTGTTGGTTATTTAATATTTTTTCTAATAATTTGTTTTATAGGATACGACATGGTATGTACCTTCTACATATGAGGAGCGTAGTGGTTGGTACGTACCTCATGCACCTCAGCAGTCTAGTGGTTGGCCCATGTGGCCAGGATGTATGGGTGGGCAAGCATATTGGCCCGCTCAACAACCTCATCTAGAGGAACCAGCACAGGAACATGCTGCTCCTACACAACGTAGAGGGCCTAGGCAGGGTAGAGAGCCTAGACAGGATACAGAGCCTAGACGGGATAGAGAGCCTAGGCAGGCTAGAGGTCGGAATGCAATCGATCCCAAGTTGATAGGACCTATACCGAGAGGTCCGGAGATCCCAGACCTGCTGTTTAGTTTCACTGCCCACACTGCATATTTCATTTATCAGGGCATTGTAAGTTATCAATACTTGAGCTTGTTATTAAACTATTTTTTTTGTATCTAACTTGTTCTTTTTATAGGAGCGAGAAACTCTCACGTTGCAGCTCAGACAAGAGCAGCTACGAAAATGGAGGCTTGACGATGACTCTACATGGTGCGATCTTGCCAAAAACAGTGGCATCACTCATTTGCAGGACCTGATGTACACTTATGTAGATCAGCCGTTGATTTCTGCATTTCTGGAGCGATGGCAGCCAGAGACAAATTCATTTCATATGCCATTTGGAGAGATGACAATCACTCTCCTAGATGTGTACATGATTCTGGGCCTCAATATTGTAGGGCAAGGAATGGGACTTCCTCTCCAGGATCGCAGCAAGGGTAAAAATAAATTATACAATCAACAAGCGATGAGGGCAATACAGTTCTTTTCCTTAACTCAAAAAATGGCTAGAAATGGTGTCAGTGCAGACAACCTGAAATTCCACTGCTTGAACAATGATCTAGATGATGATGAGATCGCGTCTGGTTATTTGTGGTACCTGATGGCCTCGACCCTCTTTCCAGACAAGTCCCAGCACATGTTGCCCATGCCTTATGTGACCTTCGTGAGTGACATTGGTAATACTTGCAATCTTTCTTGGGGTTCTGGCGCATTGGCATTCATGTATCGTTCATTGGGCGAGTGTTCACGGCATGAGGCTCGTCAGATGTCCATCTGCTACACTTTGTTGCTGGTAAGGATTTTGTTGCATATTGTTTTTATATAATTTAATTACATTTAAGGTAAGGTTGATATGTTTGTTGTTGTTATTTATGTACAGGCTTGGATCTATCTGTACTTCCCTAGCTTTCTCCCACAAGAGGATCCCCGCTTCGACGACGCTGTGCCATATGCCAGCCGATGGCACCCTGTGCAGACTCCTAGTAGGCATAGAAGAAACTACAGGGAAGAGTTGGATTTAATGCAAGCTAGACATGTAAGTATCATACGACATAGTTTATTTCTCATATTAATGTATTATAATTGTGTAAAGTTACTTGATGTTGTGTTAATTGCACCCTTTTTTGTGTAGGTTGACTGGCAGCCCTATGGCTACGTGAATTACAACAACACGGCGTTGGCTCCTGCCTTTTTTCATGGGGTCATCTCTTTTCTCAAAATTACTGATCCCTATATGCCTGATCGGGTATCGAGGCAATTTGGAGTGGTACAGGGGATTCCCCGACCAGTTATAGAGCCCATCAAAGCGCACAGACCTCACACCATTAGGAGTTATATGGTGCAGTATGACCCCGCTTCGAACTGGAGTTGGGATGCAAGAAGGCAACACTCCATCTGGATCACAGATATGGGCCCTCCTGCTTCACAAGGATATGAGTGTAGTGTCGACTACATGGAGTGGTACATACCTCGTACACACCCATGTGTGAGGCCTCAGGATGCTGGCATCAGAGATCCTATGCAGGTAAAAAAATGTGTTGGATATTTGTTTTTACTTTTCTTATACAATTAAACCGATGACACAACTAATTTAGATGTATTTCTGTAGGTAATTGGACAAGCATTACATCGTCTAAATCCTTTCTATAATGCGGAGGAAGATAAATTCTACAACATGCGTGCAGTTGTGCGAGACTGCATCCAGGACTTCAGACCCTACGAGCATGGCATTGATGAGGAGGAGGACGAAGATTAAGTGCATTCGAGTTTGCTATTGCTACTTTGGTTGTATTTTAGGGAGTGTTGAACCGTTTATGGAATTGTAGTTTCTTGAGTATTTTTACGATGATAATCAAACTAATTTGTTAAACTTTGCCATAACTTTTAAATCGCAAATTTGATACTTTGTTAGTAATTGTTGGTCGATGCAATAGATCTCCACAAATACCCTTCAAATTTGTTAAACTTTGCCATACTATACAAGTGAATACATTAGTTTCCGCCATAGTCGATCTCCACAAATACCCTTCAAATTCGGTCACGTAGGGGTTCCATTGGTTCGTCACGCATGGTTTGCATCGGTCCGTCACGCATGGTTTGCATCGGTCCGTCGCGCATGGTTTGCATCGGTCCATCACGCACGGTTTGCATGCAACACCGCACGGTTTACAGCAAACCGTGTAGTTCAACTGAGAGACCTCTTTATGGATGCTATCAAAAATATTTAAGTCGGCTTGTGGCCTCGTCTCTTTCTTCTGGAAGGTCCATACGTCATCAGCTGAGTAGTGAATGGATCATACAGACAAGCAGCAGACGCATCCTTTGCATGCTCCCACATGGAAAATACTGGAGGCAATGGTGACGCCTCTGATAAGGCCACCTACAAAATAATGGAGAACATATTCACTTGCCTAGTTAATGAGTTTTAATAATGAATAAAAATTGATTAAATTATTAGTAACATACCGAAATAAAATGACTCTCCTTCTCAACATGGCAGATATATATCATCTTTAGCTTAGCATCCCAGGGATGATGTGGAACCGCTTGCAAAGGCAAGTAAGTAGCATTCATACGACCCAACACGACAACTGAACAATTGAATGCAGAAGCAACTAGACAACCCATATTTGGAATCACCATCCAAGTATTTTCTGGGGCCATCCCATCGTCAAACCATGTAAGTTGTTCCAGTACTGTATCCAGCGTAATCGGAAAGAGACAAGTCTCACCATACAATGGAAAGATTTCTTTCACCTTATCAATCATGGATTGGCGGACGATCCTCCATTGTTCATGCCCAATGCCTATTTGATCTGCAACGGCTCTGTATCCACGGTTTCCATCACCCAGAATATCATAGTAACCGTTTATGTGTTCGCGCATACACGACGGAACTATATCCATATACGGTTCAAAATCTTTAATGAAGGACCGTGGAGCATGAAACGGTGGTGGAAACATTTGACCCACGGGATTCTTGGGAGCTCTAACCTGAGATGGCCTCAAAGGAGTGATAGGAGTTGTAGGGCTTGGTGAATGTGTACTAGTGGGATTTGGTGGCCTACCTCGTTGCTTCTTGGGAGGTGTCCCTTCCATCTCTTTGTCTGTGTATTCCCATGAAGAAGGATGTCTTTTAGTGTTATCTTTGTTTGGAGCTCCCATTGACCGTCCTTTATGCCTCACAATAGTCGGTTCTTGTAGACTGGTCCCCTCGGGGCGAGCAATGACGTAAAGCCGCGAGACACATTTTTGTTGATCATCTGCTGACAGATTGGGGAACTCATCCGTATAAAATTGATCCATCAAACATCTCGCGACTTTGCGCTTCACCTCAGCCTTACCTTCGTCTTGTACTTCTGACAAACTCAATTGTCTCCAAAAAGGATGCAACTTTGTCGGGTTAATAGGGATTGAACTCGTCATATATCTAGCGATACGATGCACACACGACAATCCATCTCTCACCCTCATCTGGCATGTGCAGGTACTGTCATAAAATGGATTTTCCCCTTTTATGTATTCCTCAGTCAAGCGGTCAAGTGCAACATTAGATACTTTGTACTTCAACAGCTTGAAAACATCAGCCCCAGTCACAAGCGTCATCATGTTCTGTGCACTCTCGTTGAAGGTTCCCTTGATTTCCTTCACTTGGTTAACCATCTTTGAATGATATTGACCGAATATCGTGTCTAGACTGTCATGTGGAGTAGTCAAGAAGTCTTTTAAACTAGAGTGTGCTCCTTCAACCCTATATTTAGTACAATAGAGTTTAAAGTTTGATCATAGAAATCGTGTTATGAAAATGCAATACAGATTCAGACGTGGCCACTAACCTGTTTGTCGTTGACGTTCCAAGCGTGAAAACAGTATATGTCCAAGCTGACACAAGTCTTTCCCTGTACGGGATGAGCCAGTTGTTTCTTACATACTGAAGTAGACGTGGCCAAACTCTCCATTCTGACTGAATTCTACGCAACTCCATCTCGTACTCGGATACAGTTGTTTGCTTGAATAAATTATAGTATGCATTTGCAAACCTTGCACCCAAGCTATTATCCTTCATCTCCTTCCTAGCATTGTCCTCTATGTTCTTCTTCACATGGCGCCTACATAGGATAGATTTGGCACTTGGAAAGAGTTTATCTAATGCATTCATCAAGGCCTTTTTACGATCTGTCACTAGGCATGTCGGTGTTACTTGACACTTTGAGCACATTTTAAGAAGTTGTTGTGCGGCCCACATGTAGTTGTCTTCTTTCTCATGCTGTAGAAACGCCCCCGCCACATTATAGTTCTTCCATGTAGACACGACTCCTATTATTTCCAGGAAAGGCAAGTCATACCTGCACAAGAAGATGTGTCATGCATAATGAATAAACATAAGTTAAAATAAATGTAGCAAGTAGATGTGTTACACTAACCTATTAGTGATGTATGTAGAGTCTAGCAAAAGGACGTACGGAAATGCCTTTAGGAGTTTCAGGGAATCTGGACTTGCAAAGAAAATATTGGTGATCTTATTCGTCGTTCGATCCGACCTATGCTCCACAAAGTAGTTGTTCTCCTTGCACTTATGGAAGCACTCTTGGACCACGGTTCTTCCTTCCATCCCACTATGTCGGACATTGTACACTTCATTGTAAATCTGATGCATTTTAGTGCAGTTGGTCGGGTCATGGTTAAGTGTTGTTGCAATCTTTGATGGTTTACTATGATTTTCTGTCATGACCTTAACCAACTTCTTCTGCTCAGGTGTCAACCTGCCAGCAACTGCATGCCCGTACAAGTCATCACCAATGACATGGTTGTGGGTTCCAACAACTACCTTGATTGTATATGAGTCCCTCGGATTTTCTTGACACAATAATCTGAATGGACAATCACATTTTTTGCTCCTTGCTCTTTGCCTTACTTTGTTTTCATCTTTAGGAATGTAAATTCCCGCTTTTTCACACAACAACCATGACTTCCGAAGGCTTCCTCCACCAAAGTTTCTATCCCGGCCAATAGTGAGGCAGAAGTGATTATCAAATGCAATTTGTCTAGCCCTTTTAATTGCATCATCTCTGGAGCTGAATACTTCACCCGTGGTGAACTTCTCTGAATAATCTTCAAAAATAATAACCTCTTTAGGTGTAGGAAATTTAAAATGCGGTTGTGTGTGTAATGCCGGAAACCCAAACTTAGGTCGAGTTTGCCACCTTACTGACGGAATTCCACTATGAGCAAAACATTCTAATCCCGACAAATGAGGTTGTTGAGGCGGCATAGGTTCGGCGAACAACCCAAGTGAGAAGGACGGTGGTGCCATGTCCCATGCATCATTTAGGGACAGATTGTTAATACCGTTGTTCACGATATTGTTCTCTTATTGAAGTAAAAAAATAAGTTAGTGAAGTATTTAGTTTCTGACAGACACAACCATACGTGACGAATAAACACAGACCATCCATCACGGACAAACCAAATCCATACGTCACGGACCAACTACATCCACCTGTCACGGACCAACTACATCCATCCGTCATGGACCAACTACTTCCATCCGTCACGGACCAACTACTTCCATCCGTCACGGACCAACTAAATCCATCTGTCACGGATGAGACAAATCCATCCGTCATAGACCAACTCAATTCGTCCGTCACGTACTGTTTTCATTCAAAAAACAAACACGAACAAAGATGAAGTCTTGCAGTTTTGCACTCAACATAACAACGCTCAAAACTAAAACATGCATTTTTTTGCACACAAAATCTACAACTTTTTAATATAACTTAATCAAAGATGAAGTTTTTATGAACATATAGTCACAACTAGTGAAATTACCTTAAGAAGGTGTTTGTTTTGGGGTAAGAACAACTAAATCATATACATTTACAAGAAAAACCCATAAAAATCTTAACTTTTACTAACATGTAAAGTAAAAACTTAAAAAACATACCTCATTGTAATTGTATGCATTTGCAAGATCTTCTCCACCATTGAAGTTGGAAAAGTCATCTTCATTTGCCATGGAATGAACTCTTGGAAGATGATGACAATGGAAGATGTATGTGGGAGGGAAAGGGAAGAGTGATGGTTTAGGGTTTAATGTTGGCCGTAATATTGGTAAAGATATGACGGTAGTTAATGTAGTTAGGTGGGGACAAGTAACATTCAATTTTCTGGTTTAGGGTTCGTCTGTCACGGACCATCACAATCCATGCGTCACATACCATCACAATCCATGCGTCATGTACCATCACAATCCATGCGTCACGTATGGATGCATTCTGTACGTCACGGATGGATTGGGTTGGTCCGTCACGGCGTGAAATAGAAATCGTGAAGAAAAATGCAAGATTCTCTAGCTTGATCTACATACTATAATTAAAGTCATTAGTCTATTTCCTATGTGTCAACCTTAAATGTATGCCACGTCACCAATTTAAATAGTTTATTTATTTATTCACCCTTCTAATTTTATAAAAAACTAGGACTTTAAGCCCGTGCGAAGCGGCAAAAAAATAAACTGTCATGTTATTACTCCATAGTTTATGAGAGGATATTACTAACTCTAATCACTCTACTCACGAAGCAACTATATTACTCCATGGTTAGCAAATTAAACAACAATTCTAGATATGAGTTGAACTGTTTTAACGCTATAAAATTGGAAAGTCTCGGGTTTAAAATTAACAAATTTTCAGTTTTGCTATCTCTTGTTTTGGTTAATTGCAATATATGGCTTGCCAACTACTGAAGTTGTTCAAAGAGTAAATACACAAGTTTCACCAGCAATCAGTAATCTCTCTAATTCAAAGTTCTTTATTGGGTTGGTAATTAGAGGGTTCGTCTTTCTGAAGAATCACGTCCTTAGGAGTTGCCTCAGTACTCAGTAGGCTTGAGAACACCACTGTTAGAATTCACTAATAACGTACGGCGAGGTAGCCTCAGTGAGAAGGAATTCAGAATATAATTATTCCTTTTATCCAAATGAAAAGAACATAGAAATGATGACTGATTAGGAATGATTGATCGTCCACTGCATAAACCCCTTCAGATGGAGGGCTATTTGCTGACCGACAATTATCATTGCCCAAACCATCTGAATCAATACTTGTCAGTATAGCATCAGAAACATCTGCCCAACTATGTACATTCCTACTCACAAAATCAAGAACACAGGGAGAAACTTCAGCTCCCAGCTGCTTTAGCCTCATCTTGACATGCCTAACCTGCAGAAGAAAACCACACAAATCAGGTTGAGGTAAAAGGCAGCCTAAGAAGAACCAAATAAATAGAAAACATTCTCTACACATAATTAAGTGTATACGGATTCTTCGAGACACAAGCATTGAATTGCAGCTTTCAAGATGAAATTTATTGTCGCAGCAAGTGGTTCATCATTTGAATTTGCCAGAAGTTCAAAAGACTGAAATAAGACACGCTCCCAAACTTCACTACTGCACTCTAACTGACTCGGAGCACCAAAAACTTGTAAGATTTTCAAGTTAAAAAGAAACAGATATTAAGTCAAGAGAGAAAGAGATCGTCAACAAAAAGTGTAAAGTATGTACTTAACCAACATAACAATAGGTTAGCACATAATGCTAGATTGAATACAATCAAGTGACAAAACATATCAAGAGAAGAAAGAATTTTAAGGAGAGGTTGCTTAAGAGGGGCAGTTCCAGGATGGGATTGGGATCTGCAGAAGCTTCCTCCAGAGTCCACTTCTTCTGTACTTTCAAAAGCCTCTATAAAATCGCCCTTCTCCCAGTCATCGTAGTCATCTGAGCCAATTCCACACTCAAGCCCTGTGCTTACCTGTTGAGATAAAACAACATTATATTTGAGTAGATATAATAAATATTTGAGTAGATATAATAAATACTACCTCATCTTAGCCCATTACTTGTACTGTATGTATATAAAAGTGAGGAAATTTTAAGACTCGGGAATACAGAAATACTGCAATGAATAATACAAGGAAGCTCAACATATATCCATTTCAGCTGTCAGAAGATACCTCTTTTACTGCTTCCTTGACATGGCGCAAAGAATCAAGAACACCAACATAAACAGTTTTTTCTTTTTCTAATGACACGAATCCCGCAACCTTTGACAAATTTCCCATCCGTCACCATGCAACCCGCAACACGGCCACTCCCACTATTGAACACAGCCCGGACTTCAGTCTCACCAATTGTAACTTGTTCCTGCATTTCAAACAATCTCAAATTGACTTTTCTTCAACTTCATAAGACAGTATATCTAAAAGTTCATATCTGCATCTACGCATGCCATCATTAACAATCAAACAGATATCAAATGTAGATAAATTCCTGAATTGATAAAAGAAGTAAAGCACAATTGTGCTCTTAGATTTGGTTAATATCAAACAAACAAATGATATACGTAGATATATTCCTGAATTCCAAAAGACATTACATGTTCTTCTAAGTCCAGAATGAGTTCAGAAATAAATGTTGTCTCTCCAGATTGCATTTGGCACAGAAATTTCCACCATTAAACCTGGACCATTGTTTACAGCTTTCTAAAACATGACCCTTCTCATGCCGCATGATTAGTTAGACGCAAGTGTAAAATGCAAGGGGTGATGCTCATTTCAATAACATGACTGATGAAGCCCACCAAGTAACAAAAATTAAACAAACAGTGAATGGCGGAGAAAGGATCGGTGCAAAATTGGATTTACAAATTTAAAAATATAAATAATGAATTGGAAAAAAAATAAAGTGAATTGCATTTACCTACATGTTTGATGCATCATGCAAGCACCCAGGCAGTGTGGTCGGTGTCGGCGACAACGGATTTAACATTGGAATGGGTGGAAAACAATGGCGCTTGTGTTTGGAGTTGAAGGACACTGTGTCACCAACTCAAGGCCCACTCTTTTGGATTTAACATTAGATCAGATGCCCTAATTATCGATGCAAATATGAAAGAATCAATTTGTTGGCAATATTAACACTTTTTTGACTACTTAAACCGACAATCATTAGGCACCAGGAAATAGAGTCTCACTTGGACATTGTATCGAACACGTTGTAGGCAGTTTCCATGGAGCCAAAAACATCCATAAACCCCAAGAGCGAGTACATTAATCAGAAGAGACCAGAGCTTGTAGAGATCATTAATTAGTGGGATCGCTTTATCTGCAGCAACTCTCTGTATTGTGCAACAGTACAAGGCATGGCTCGTTTGAACAGTACAACTCAAGATCTGAGCACATATCAAATGCCAAAATTGGCTGCTCATCGATGGGTGGTCCGCCGGCGGCGGGTCTCTTACCTTGCTGGCGGTCGACCGCCCGTCGTAAGACTTCAAGCTCCTCTCTGACTGCCCGCATCTGAGATCGGTGCTCCACCGCTTCCATCTCCAAATCGGCGTTTCTCCTCCGCGCCTCAACAATGGCGTCTTCCAGTCTACGGCGTCGTTGGGCGGAATCGGAGATCAGCGCTGCCGGACTGTGTCTCCCTGCCCCGTCCTCTCCATGGCGTCGAGCTTCAGTGGCGACCTCGTCCCCACCGATTTGGGCGTCCCTCAGCGAAACCCTAATTTCGCCTTCGATCCCCCCTGGTTCGCGACCCCGAATTCGCCCTCTCTCCTGGGCTCAGTCGGCTTCCAGCGCGGCGTCGCTCGCCTCTGCTTCTCCACTTCCTAGGCCTGGCATCCCGGCCTGCCGATTTCAACCTCCAGCCGACGAAGTCGGGATTCCAGCCATCGGGTGAAAGGGTTGATTTTGTGCTCCTCTTCCCACCATAGAGTTGTGGGTATTTTTGCTTCCGGTTCGTTGTGGGTATTTCTCATGCCTTTGTACGCACCATTGAGTTCGTCAGCTTCGTGTTTATGGTGATTCTTCTCCTCCGTAGATCTTTTTCTGCCTTCTCCTCCTCTTCTTCCTTCCCTCCTCAAACTTTACTTTCCATGTTATTACCAAGACTATTTAAAGGACATGTTTTCTTATTCGTGCAGGTGAAGAGTCAACCCCATAATTCCATAAATTCAATTATGGAGTTATGGCCTGTAGGTGGAACTCAAAGGCACTAAGCCGTTTCTCACAACTTTCTGGATGCCCCTACCTACTGAAACGATGCATTTTTTAAAGCAAACAACTGAACGCTTCACCTTACACCTTCCCTGGACCCTCCCCTGACTTGGGCCTTCGAGTGTAGACAAAGTATGGGCCGAGCTTCTTGCCTTGAGTGCTAACATGAATCCTAAATTGGTCCATTGTGACATTTGTTTTATTGTTTTGTTTTAGTGTTTTGGGATTAAAAATTGACATTTATTACATTAGAGTTCTAACTTTATAGTAAATATAGATACATTAATTTTTATGAGTACACATTTCCGTATTTACCAAACAAAATATCATCCATATATTATAATATTTGACTAGCAAGATTGTAAAGTAATTAAGGCATAATGATTTGAAAATAGATTAAGTTGTCCAAATTAAATCTCACATGTCAACTAGCCATGATATATATTTATTAACTAATTAATTAATATTAATAGTTGAATTAAGTTATAGTATCATGTTATATAGTATATCATATTTTCTATATACTAGAACTAAAGTCATTAGTCTATTTCATGTGTCAACCTTAGAGGCATGCCAAGTCACCAATTTAAATAATTCATTTACCTATTCATCCTTCTAATTATCTATAAATTACCTTATCTTTTTTATGAACACACATTTCCTTATTTACAAAACAAAATATCATCCATATATTATAATATTTGACTAGCAAGATTGTAAAGTAAATAAGACATATGATTTGAAAATAGATTAAGTTGTCCAAATTAAATCTCACATATCAACCTAGCCATCATATATTAATTAATTAAATTAATGAATATTAATAGTTGATTTAAGTTATAGTATTAGGTTATATAGTATGTCATTCTTCTACATTCGTTAACTTCCTCGATGATATATCTCTTTTATCTAGTTTACTAGTATTAACATTGGACTTAAGTTATAATATTAGGTTATATAATATGCCATTTTTCTTCATTTCCTAGCTATCTTGGTGATTTCAAAAGAGTGTAACATTCTTTGTCTAATCATTTTATTATCGTACTAATTTTTTTAATTTGGAGATGAGGGTCCACGATTTCTCTTATTTGTTTTCTAGCAACTATTTCCCCTCAATAATCACCATAAGTTGCAAAAAAATTAAATTGATTCTTTCATGGATGGAAAACATTTTTTTGGTAAACAATAAAAATCTTAAAAAGTCGCATTGATATTAGAAGTCTACTAATGCAATATTGGTCATATAGAGTTCGTAACTGATATAATATGTATACGTATTTATATTACAAATATTAAGTGCATAATATTAGAGATTTCTCTTCATACCAAACATGTAGGATTGGATTGAAATTACAAGATATAATACTATATAATCATCATGTGCAAGATTATCAATAGGATTAAGTAGAAGGAGATATATGGCCTTAGTCTAACTTATACTTTAATATTGTCTTATGTGAAAAATTATGGATATGATAAGTGGCAAATGATGAGATGCCATATTGTAGGATGTACATGTGATAATAAGTTTTTTATTTGTATACTAAAAAGGAAATCAAATAATCTCAGAGATATTAAAATAATCATATACAATAATTTATATTGAAAAGGATACCAAATCATATCAAAATTATTAAACATAATAAAAACTAAAATAATAAGATAATAATATATAGCACAACATAGGATGGACATGTGTCAGTAGTTGTCGTGGCTTGATATGGTGATGACATGTGGTCTTAATTCTTGTTGATTTAGTATTATATAGTAGATTAGGAAATATATAAGGAGGGTGATATTACTAAGACCTTTGCTTCAGTAATTGGTATTATTTCGGTCGAATTCTAGATTATAAATATTATTTTATGACTATATTACCTAAAGTACTATAGTCGAATACTTTAGTTCAAAAAATAATAACTGAATACTTTTTATATAATCCACCATATATATTTTATAACACCACATTTTTAAATTCACAAATCTTGATCGATCATAATATTTCCATATAATTACTTACAGATGTCAAAAAAAAAATTAGAAATGACTTTTTTTAATTGTAATAATAAATTGACCAAGTTTCAATACTGTACAATTATATGTAATGATTTTTACTTGATTTGAATAATATCTTGGTATGATTTGATCAATATATTGTTATATCGATTTATCTAAATAGTCATTGATCAATCTAAATAATTTTAAAATTAATTTGTTCTCTATTTATGGATATAAAATTATATATTGTCTATAATATGTTAATATAGTAAGGGTGGGTTTGGGTGAGAATACCCGAGGCGAGAAAAAGGGTAACTTGAGAATACCTATATACATATTTGACTATGGGTGCAGTGTAATTATATATTTGGTCCATATGAGGCACAAGGCCATTACAACGGGAGAAAGGGAATTCGAACTCACAAAGACTATCTTTTGTTTGCCTAATAAAATCAAAATGCACATATATATTGTATAAAACAAATGCATATCTTATATCATTTTTTAAAAGACCATTTTTGTTTGCCTTATTAACTTAAAATACACATAGTTTATATCTCGGTTGATCTATATGTGCATTTGGATAAGTCATACGTGCATTACTAATTTTAAGACAACACACAAGTTATCTAGAGGAAAAAAATCTCGGATGTTTCCTATTTGAATTTTGAAGACAAATAGAAACTGGATGAGAAAAAATAATTATCGATAAAAGTTTGTCTCAAAATGCACATATAATACAAATTCAAATACACATGTAAGTATTATCATGTTAATGATTTTTCTTGCGCGGGGGAGGGGGGGTATTCTCACTGAAAGTGTTCACTTTAATTTTTTGTAATTTATGAAATTGTAAAACTGCTGACTAAATTCCCCAACCATAGTATAATGACAAGGTTCTTAGTTAATGTTCATAACCAATAAAAGAAAAAATAATATTCCACAATAATATTCTAAAAAATGTCAAAACCAATGTTATTTGTTTTGCATACAGTTGTTATGTTTTAATTTTGACATATTTGATTATAGTAAATTATTATTTGGTATCTGCGGTTAATTTATGTGATATACTTGATATCAAACTTATATTATTTTGTTGTTATCAATTGATGATTTTATGTTAACTTGATAATAGAAAAGAAAAATTACTTTATATTCACAAAGTCCCTTAAATAATACAAACTATCAACTCTAAGCAAAAATAATACGAAATTCATTTTTTTTAAATGGTAGTCAAACTATTCATATATATCGAAAATAAAATGATCCACTTTTCTAGTGACAATTCCCATAAAAGTGATGGCATGAACGTTAGAAGACCGGACTGATGGCATGGCCAAAGAAAATATGTCGTGTTATAAACATGTTAAAATACAATTCAATTTTCTTTTTTTCCATTTCATAAGCTCGGTCATATTTCTGAATTACACTTTATCACTTTTATTAGAATTGTAACCGGAAATTTTAATAATTTTATTTTCAGTATATAAATCTATAATTTGGCAACTAGCTTAAAATTTATGAAATTAGTATTGTGTTTAGTCGATAATTAGTTTATATCATTTAGAGTTATTTTTTCTAATATCAATGGAAACGGGTAATTATATTATAATTATAAATAAAATAATTTTTAAAAATAACCGTACAAGGCACGGGCTTATCAACTCGTTAAAATTACAAGATAGACTAGGTTAACGAAGATATCTAAAACTACCTAAAAATAATAGAAAATATAGAGTTTGGATCATAAGGAGAGTGGACTTAATGTGTAAAGTGGGGAGTAAGGATAACCATTGGATATGTTTGATCCAATGGCTTAGATTATTACAAGATTTACACAGCCGGTGGCATTTATATGAATAATCTAACTTTTATTTCATTTTACGTTTTTACTCCTCTGTACAAATTGGGATCTCTTTCTTTCCAGCATTGTTCTGCTCACAAATCCGCTTCTTCTGCTCGCAAATCCACCATTATTAATCTCCTTCGTTGATCTTTGATACTGTAGTTCAGCGAACCTTTCATCTTCCACTATTAAAAACGTGATGGATAAAGATATTTACGTTTCATCTCTCTTCCTCAATGTGTTATTTTCCTGATTTAGGGTTTGCACCTTGAATTTGTTGCGAATATGTTATTGTGAAACGATTTGTGTTTGCTCGCGATATTTTCATGAATCCGTGATTAGCGTATCGAATTTATCATATCTATTGTGATTCCTAATGTGTGAATTCGTTGTTTCATACCTTTCGTGTTTTGTGTTTGACGTTGGGACTGGGATGTTATTAGTCGTGCACTTTTGAATGAGCACAATTGTTACTTGTGCACTTTTCTTCTGCCTTCTTGTGTTTTGTATTATCACTATGCCTTTCTATTGTATTTTGTCACATTTGTGCATCCCTTTCAAATCTGTTACTTATGCTATTACTTATGACTTTTTTGTGAAGTTCTATTGTGATGAATTTGTTTGATTGTATTTTGTTGACTGATGCCTCTATTGAATGATAGTTTGTGATGAATGGGTTATTTTTTATGAGCATATGGTGCACCAACTCATGTTTATACATGTAATCTGATGTCACACATAATAATTCTAATTACATGACCTAAGATGCAACCACCATTTTTTAGTGAAGTTTTGATTCGATAATTCATTGGTTGGACATAATTATTTTTCTTGAACCAATTATCATTGTTGTTGATGTTTTGCTAACCCTTATTGTTGGTATCATTTTGCTTATGTTTTTCTATAAGTGATGGTAGCTTTTCTTTTGTTGGTGAATTAACTTTGCACAATAATGAAAGAAAATGAAGTTAGAATCTATTTTAAACTGCTGACTATATACCTATGAGAAACTCATGTGTATAACTTTATGTTTTTAGCTTAACCATGTTAGTATAAATATTGTGAATACATGCTTATGGTTGTGTTGTTGATTCAGCAAACCAAAATCCTCAAGTCAGCCAAAGCAAACCAATCATATATAGAAGGATGGCACAACAAAGAAACAAAATCAACGTAACTGTAAAAACTCTAGGTGCTTGATTTATACTTTGCTTTTACTTGTCAAGATTGTAAATACTCCACAATGGTCTCAGGAAAATAAGGTAATTTTGACTGCAAACCTCAGGGATACTTGATTTATACTTTGTTTTTACTTGTGGTCTTTGTAAATTATAACTAAACTAACCAACCACCGTAAATGATTTTGTCTAAATTGGTATAAATGCAAAAGCTAGTATATAACTAAGTGCACATACAATATTATGCACTTTAGGAACTTAAGTATGCACATTATATAGTAAAATGTGCACTTTAGGCACTTAATTACAAACTATTTAAATACTTCATAAATAAGATTCGTGACAATTGGTATGTCATCTTTATCTGTAGTTGATGCTCATTTTCTAATTTTGTCAATTTTGATGGTGTGTATGTTTTCTCATTGAATATGAGTTCGACAACAATGATAACTGTCATTGAAATCTCCTAAGAGAAAAATCACTTCAAAGCCTTTTAGCTCAAAAGGAAGAGAAGTGTGTTAATTTGTCTTACATTATGTGGGTTCGAATCCCACATAGACTACGAGAGTAAATTCATGGTTTCACCCGTTGCAATAGCCTCTACAAGCTTAATACTTACATGATTATATTTGTGTCTCTACTTTAGCAAATTTTATCAATCACATATCGTGACTAAGCAATTTTCTGATTAGTAGCACCTATATATAGGAAAAAGTATCAATTTTGGGTTTTATTTTCATAATATAGACGTACGGGGATGAAACTAAACCTTCTCTCTAAATAAGATTGTTATAGCTTTAACATATTATTGATTGCAAAATAAAACATGTTTTAATATTTTAGATATCACAAGCATGATTTGTAGCCTATGAGAAATTCGAACTCACATTCATGTGTATCATCAACACAATGTTCTACCATTTGAGCTAATAGGCTATGACAAAATCAAATATTTGAACCTACTACACTTTATACAAAGCACATTCAAACTTAAATAGAAGCATATATCACAAAATTAGCAAGGAATTCATCAAATTACTTAATTACGCACATTTCAATCAGGAATGCACTTTAGACAATTAATTATGCACATTTAATAACAAGCAATATTATACACTTCAAGCACCTAAGTATACACATTAGATATCACCATATGCACTTTAGGTACTTAATTAAGCACATTTGATATGAAGACATGCACTTTAAGCACTTCATTATGCACATTTAATAGCAAGACATCACTATGCAATTTAGACACTTACGTATGCACATCTAATATTAAGACATGCACTTATGGACTCTTACAACATAAATGTTATAAACAAGACGTTCTTTTAGTTTTGACACTTATTTCACAATTGATTTGCACATTTACAAACTACATATGCACTTATTATAATTAACTATACACTAGAATTTGAAAGATAACAATATGTAAATATTTCACTTCACACTACAGATAAGAATATGCACATATATCACTTTAGAGCATAGGTGAAAATATGCACATATTATAGTTAGACATGCATTGTAAAAATCAAACCATGCACTTCAACGCACTACTCAGTGTACCTTATTTCCAAGAGACAAACACGAAATTACAGACTCTACTCATCTAATTAAATGTGTTTCAACATATGAACACTAAAAATCCATATTCAAAGAACTAAAGCATCATGATACATGAACCCTAATTCCAAACACATTAACCCCAAAACTAAACACATGAACCCTAAATCTGAACACGTGAAACCTAACCGCATCATCGAACGAACATAATCTAAAATTCATGAGTGTTGTAGAGATTTTTTACCTTGGTTTTGCATTCCTTTCCCTTTCGAAATTTTATCTTCGCTATCGTTTCGCTTATTCAAATTCCCGAGTCTTCAACAACTTTTGAGAGGAATGATAAGGGAGCGTGAAAATGGATGATTTTGGAAGCTAATTTAGTGATTTCAGGCTGGAGATTTGAAAGAGATTGGATATGGGGTATAGATTTAAGAATCGAATCGAGAGCTGGGGTTTTCGGGGTTAAGCGCATGTTGAAAATCAGAAAAGAAAGAGGGGCGAGATTTGTTTTGTTCTGGTTTTTGAAGGGCATTATTTTTGGGTTATTTACGACACGGGGCCACTGGGAAAAAAAATTGAATGTGAGGAGCGCGCTTGTTTTATTTTTTGAAGGCACCACGTGTGTCAATCTCAACCATCGAATTGGCTCATTCAACGGCTCTAATAAATCCTCATTTTACACTTGATATATGCTATGTACCAAAACCACACTCAGAAAATATATACACAATATAATCTTTCCTAATAATAACAAAGCACTTAGATACCAAGTAATAATGCACAAGATATATAAGATATCCAAATGGTGATCAGGCATTGCACATTCAAGGATCATAAGAAAATCGATAAATTTTACAAATATTCAAAACCCTTTTGTATGATCGAACCAAACCTACATAGTACATACAGTAGAGTAGTGAGCAAAGGCTAAAACACCAGATATCATCTTTTGGTTTTTCCTGGTTTGTTCGCCTCTATCTGGAGTGTACTTTTGGTTTCTTGGATTTCCTTCTTGCAACTCTTTTTAGTCCCACCATATTTGTGTTACACACATGAAGGGATCTTCTTCATAAAGAGGAACACGCACGAAAGGGATTTTGCATTGTAACAAGATATGTACACATCTTACATGCGAAGTGCTACGAGTATGCATGTGCAGCATAACATATATAAGTGGTACACACCATATTTGCTAAGCACTTAAAATGTGATCTTCGATGTGCTTCAGAATATGTCAAATCAGTGTCTAGTGAGTAGTGAGTTTTTAACTGTTTATAAAGCCTCATATACATAACCGGTAGGTAGTAAGAAACTTCAATTACCAGTAAATAAAACAACTTAACAATCTCGGATCCTCTACACTGCCTTTGTGCCAATTCAAGATATGCTAGTTGCAATTCTTCTATACGACTCCCCCTAAGCCAATCCTTACAAATTAATGATACATACAGAAATTCCAAAGACGGAGTGCATTCTTACAATTCCCGTTGATCAGTCACTCCTGAGAACTCAAATCCGGGCTCTCGAGATCCCCCATTTCTGCTGAGACAAAAGAGTGGAAGGAGTCCATCGTGGAGGGGCAAGACAGGCTGTCGTCAGAATCTGAAGCAATGTCGAGGTGTGAACCCCCGGGTTCTCCTTCACTCTCTGATGCTTCTGACCCGGAAGCTCCAGATAAAAGCTTGGTTATGGCGGTTTTAGCTGCCTCCCCAAACCATTCATCCTCAGGAAGCACACTAGGATAGGAGCAAATGGCAATTTTCACAGGTTAGTGAAAGAAGAGATTTTCGAGGCGACTGAAAGAAGCGTAGAAAGGATACCTGTGGAGGTCTATGCCTCTGGCAGCGTATGTTTTGATTGCACGAGCAGTAATGGCAGATGCTAACTGGAGGACGTTTCTGGATGAATAACCAGCATAGCGTGAAATCTCAACAGTGAAGTGCATGTCGAGAATCAGCTGTCATCAAGAATCAAGTAGAGAAACTATTATTGTCCTAGTAAAGAGGGCGAAAAGACTACTTTTATAACTTCATAATGATAGTTATGACCCTGAATATGAAATGAAGTCATTTCAGGGGATATACAAATAAATGGCCCCTATGTAATTGTGCTATTGAATTGTGAGAATGGCAGCAGAAGCATAACAGAAACCTATCCCACTTACTTTTTTAATAAAACTGGGCAGTTTCTCTGTAGAACAAAGAAAGGCACGATCACATTTTAAGACCCACAAGACTTTCTTTTCTGCTGGGCAGTAATTTGAAACATAATAGGAGTATCATCAGTTCATAGAATGTGTACTCAGTAGACCATCAGCTAAAGGGACATGATTATGAAGGCTGATGTGGGGTTATTTCTGAGTGATTGTGCAGACCTTTTAAGAGAAAATGCCTTCTTCATTGTTTACTCTCTGCCCTTGTTCTCTTAGAAGAAAAAAAATGGTTTCGAAACCTGGCATTCTATCTCTGGTTTCGTTAGAAGAGACAAATCAGCAAACTCAAACAAACTACTTTCCAACATACCACCGTGCAATATGCACGAACTAGGCAGACTCAAGTCAAGCATTGAATTTTTGTTAGTGCATCATTACAGATTTACTAGTCTTATACTCTTCTGATTGACTATCCACCATCAACCTTCTAACAATCAGTAAGAAATACAGGACTGCAACAAAACAAAACCTATACAAGTCAAGATGGATCATCAAGTACCTGTTGCAACCCAAATGGCTTCAGTGGAACTGATTCGTCCTCAAACAGGCTCCAGAATTCCTGCTCGTCGGACAACCATATGAACACTGTCTCCGTTAGCCTTGCAAGCAAAATTTTCTGAATCTTGTCTTTCCCAAGTAATACATCCCCAGCAACAGTTGCTAACTGACGAAGTTTTGAAAATAGAGCCTGTGAAACAGTTCCACAAACTCTGTCAGAGTTGGGAATATTTTCTTTTCATAAGGTAAGACATGGGAATTCAACAGCTTTACTATTCAATTGGAATGCATTAGGCGATATATTTACCTGGAACGGGAGCGAAGGAGAAGGATCAGGATCCGAAAGCAAATCTACTCCGTCACCATCTAAATATATCCTAGCATCTAAGCGTGTTTTTCCCTCCCTGGAATAGATGAAGCTCAAAACATACTGCTGACAGAAATGATCCCTTAACCTGTCCAAAGAATGTTGAAGTTGGCGCCTCCAATCTTTGTACTCCACTGGAGTACCTGCTGAAGAAGCGATAATCTCGGGCATACCACTTTTTGGTTCTGGACCTTCAGTATGCCCTTTCAAGATGCTCGATATTGCCATTGGTAGCAATTCATCTGCAACCGTATAGGCTGCTCCTAGAACTGCAAGCTGTTGAGAATCTGACTCAGCTTTGAATGGAACAGCTTCTTTTAGGTCAGCAAGGCCATCATCTTCTGAAGCACTAGGTAAAGTTTTTATTAGAAGATCCACAAACTTGTCAAATAAGTATGGAATTCTATTTAAGAAATTCCCCCCGAAATGAAGAATGACCAAGGGAGTTAGATGTTCAGCAATATCCTGCAACCAGTTCAACACTGAGTCAGAGTTTAACCATTTCAACAGGGTCAAATATCACAGAAATAAAGTGGAGCCAACAAGAAATGCCTCTAGAGATTCTGCAAAACTAATCCTATAAAAATAAAACTCAAAACTGATACAAATCAGTCACTCCAATGTCTGTCTAAGCATACAAGGAAATAAACACTCTAAATGTGCTTACATAACCTGAGTTTATGGAATCAAAATGATAAGGGGATTCATTCAAAAACATCATGCACAAATAAATGGTCCAGTCAACCATATGAGATCTACTTGTTCAGCAGTTACACATGGTCTATGAAAAAAAGAGAATTATGCAACTACAATTACCTTGCCAAACACTTAGCATCCTCCAAATAGATGTGCCCAAGCACTTGGCAAGAATTGACACAACAACCTAAGCAGCTACTAAAATTTCAGACGACAAATAGAGCATCCCATGTTCAACTTAGTTTCGACTGTTGCCTATAATTTTTTTAAGAAAAACAAGAAAGAAAAAAAGGCATGGACTAAATGACCAAAGTCCAATAAATAAGAACAGCAACTTACTTTGACAACAGATATAAATCGCAATCCGCTATCAATAAGAAAATTTTCAGAAGACACAACAAATACAGATAGTGGAGATACGAAACGAGGTGACATCAGCAAATTATCATTACTATCATCCATATCTGCAACTACTCGTCTAGCTCGCCTGAAGTTCATCTCAAGGACTTCTTCAAAGTAAGGCCTCAGGAGTACCATAAGCAGCTTTGAAAACTTGAGTCCTTGTGTCTCCAAGACAGAGCAATGACTATGGCTAACCTGAATACAAATACTAGCTGCATGTAGAGCAGTAATGCTCTCAGAAGTTGGACCATTCTCCTTGACCAACCGTACAAAAGATTCAATTTGCTGCTCTGCCCATTGAAGAACTTTATTTGTATAAACAGGATTGTCACCAAATGCTGAATCCGATTCTTTAGCCACTAATGAAATAGTAGAGAATGTTATCTGGGATAGTTTAGCTCCATACGATTCAGGGTAAGCAAAGCATGAGGGAAGAAAAGCATCAACTTTGTTCTGGAGACGAAATCCATATCTCTTCAGAAGTAGTTGATGAGCCAAAGGACCTTTCCCCAATCGTATCAGACCACTTATAGCCTTCCTGAATTCCACAATGCCAAGTGAAGATTGCTCAGCAATTCTGTGCAGCTGGTCCTCAAGTTCTGTCTTCCGTTCCAAGAAAGCATATCTGTAGGATGATACCTCTAATGCAGCATCCCCTGAGCTTCTCAGCTCCACAGAATTTTTTTCTTCCAATTCCAATGCTTCCAGTGCATCATCAACTGTATGCTCAGCCAACAGACTATCAATCTTTTCCAGAAATGTACTTTCTGAATTATTAATTTTACTTCGCAATTGTGTTTGAAGTTGACCTACTTGAGAAGGAGGTTGTGAAGTTTCAAGAGCATCAGCTTTGACGAACTCATCTAATTCATGACAAATGCCGCTCATCAAGTCTTGAACCATAATCCCTTGACCAGAGATATGCCTTCTAAGCTCGACCAACTCATGTTGCATTTCAACCACTTCTTCAGAAAGCCTGTAAAGCACAACCCAATTAGCTTACAAGCACATAGCTCCAAAAAATAAGTCTTAACCACATTTAACACATCAAAATAATAAATATCACAAGAATGCAAACGGATATCTTTTGAGACTGGCACCTTAAACATTAAGCATCAAACACTTTACATTTAGGCCTCGTTGACACCTATTAATTACCTTATCACAGCTTACAAATGTTTTATTTGTCCTTATTATAGCTAGAACTACCATGTCAACGAGTCATACCAAACACACCATATGTAGGGAGAGCATAGACAAGAGAAGATCATTCCAAAACAGTCATCAAACAGATATCCTAAATTATATATAAATAAAAATCTAAGCAATGGATCACAAACAAAACTGCAAAATATTCATGACAATATAGTCACATGCATCTCACTCATCTTTAAAGAGCATACAACAGTTCTCACTAAGTACAAGAATATCATAAATATAGTAAACCATGGTAGGAGTACCAAAACACGAGAAGTCTATTTATAGCAAGCAGTGCATTTACAAATCACAAGACAAAGCTAGAATCACATATCACCACTTGGAATAGAGCAGGGTACTTGTACCAATAAGATGAACACAATTACACACAACAAGTGTTTCTACAACAAGAAAACATCTATAATACTGTCCAAGAGAGGCATTTCAATACCTCAAAAAAGCTAAATATTTTGTCCTCGTATTTCCAGATAGGTTTTCCACTGAATCCTTCAGTTCCAAAAGCTCAGAACAAAGCTTTCTGATTCCCTGGACACATAGATTTAAAGAAAATTTTGACAAGAACACCATCAGTTGAAAGCTATACAGAAGAAGCAAATATTATATGAGTAGCAAACAAAGAGTTCATGTGAAGGGATGATAATTTATCAGCTTCAATCAAGATGTTATTATCAAAAAAGTTTAATGCTTCTATTTCACACAAAAAAGGTAATTGCCGGCATGCTTTAGTTACAAATCAAAGATTTTAAATGGAGTAATGAAAGTAAATCCTACTGCTTTTAGAACCAACTAAGTAAGTTATCTTAAGAAATGCAGGAAAAGGTATTGTCATTATAGTTGGTAAAATGTAAATAACCAGAAATTTTCCAATAAAAGTTCAATTGTATAGCAACTGGGAGCAAGTTGGAACTGAAGTTTTAGTCTGATCAAGTATGAGCCAGTGACTTCTATTTTGTGCTTCAACTTGCTATTTCCTGGATGAAATGTGTACCCTTCCATATCAATTACACAACACAATAAATGTCAACTACCCATTCATGTGACTAGCCTATTATCAACTGGAGAAAAATATGTCATTCTGGTTCACCATAGAGCACTTCCTTAATGATCTTGTCAATCAAAACGAAATTCAATTCGATCCAAATAAGGCCCGTTTTGTCCTTTCCTGATCTAATTCCACAGATGTGTGATAATTTCTGTGTCGATGACTAAAAACAATCCTCCTTCATCCTTTAGACTTGGACCCTATATTTTCTGTTTCCTAATCAGATACACTTACCTTTGGTAATTCTCAACTGTTCAATCATATGTGATTACATCATATTTCTAATTTGATTTTACACTAGTATATTTCACCTGACCAAAATCTACAATAAAAGTATATAACCTGTTCAACAAGCCTTGTGGGCTTTTACAACACCAAACTCAAATGCGCTCAAAACTGTTGAACACTAACAAAGGAAATCGGAAATCCAGGAAATGACAAAAGAAAATCTTCTGATGTGTTTGAGGTTGGATGACGTAGAAGTCACATCGCCACTCAATACACTGCGGTAAACAAAATAGAGAAATTGAGAGCACCAACACAAACAAACATGAAGCCGAAGCTAAGGGAGGGAGAAACCTTTTCAGTGTCGGATTGGTAGACGGAATTGATCTTCGATTGTGGAGTAATGCCTTCGTGGTAGGAGAAGTCGTCGTCTTCTTCGCTGCTCTCCATCTTCCTCCCCGCTCTTCTGTAGCTAAACCTCAGTCCAAGCACAAAGCAAGCAGCTTGCCTGTTTACACTCCTACTGTAAAATGGAGGAGACTGAGGTCAACAACCTGAATTACAGCACATCAGTAAAGTCTGAAGCACCAAACCCTAGCAGCAGGAGGGAAGGCAACAATCCTTGTACTAAAATGTCTCACAATAATCTGATCTATTTGTTCTAACTAATACTCCATCCTTTAAATTTTAATGGACTTTCTAGACTAACTCATCGTTAAGTTTTAATTATTATTTTAGATTTTTTTACTTATTTTTTTTAGATTTATTCTCATATTTAGTATTTTTTATTTTTTTTATTTTTTTTGATTTTCAATTTTTTATTCATTACTTATCTACTAATTATTTTTTTGATTACCCATTAATTTTTTTGATTTTCTTATTTTTTTTTAATTTTTTTGAGAGATTTTATGAGCAGTAATAAAAAAATAATTAGTCAATAATCATAAGGGTAAACTTGTGTGTGTTTACGCACTCACAAATACACTGAAAAGCCTTTTGGATCGGCCCAAAAGGATAGGGCATTGGCTTCATCTACGCGAGCACACTCTCGTAGTGTACTCATACGACAAAAATGACTTCCGTTTGAATGAGAAATGGAGGCCCAATGTAGCTTGCATGAAGTGCAAAACTTGGGCAAATGTGGGGGCAAGAACTTGTCCCACATTGAAAGTTTGGAGATAAATCTCCTAGCATATATAGAGGAGAAATGGACTCAAGGTTGTGGCCTTGGGTCATTACCCATTTTCAATGGGGAGAGGACCTAGCTCATCAAGCCCACACGCGCGCCGAGCCGAGCCGAGTCGGGTCGGGTGGGCGAGCGAGCGAGCGAGCCGAGCTCGGATTGGGTTGGATCGGACTTGGGCTGGCCAGCCAACGCCCTATCCTTTTGGGCCGATCCAAAAGGCTCATTAGTGGGCTTTGACCCAGCTTTAACTCCATAAGTAATCTCTAATAGAAGAACCTCTCGGGTTTCCTCATACAAGAAGACATCCTCCCACAAAAGCTCTCGTTTTTTCACTTCTCCTTCTCTTTTTCGTGTCTGAGAGTACACGCAGATCCGTGGGTTCGTTAGCTCTTGTTACTGGGTTGTGCGGTTCAAGAGATCGTCGCAGTTGTATCCTGGGATTCGGAACGTCAACAACCGTCACACTACGGGGCGTTTTCAGAATTAAGGAAAGAGATTTTGGTCTCGACTCTGCATCCGTTCTTCGTTCGGTATTTCTAAACTTCAGATTTCCTTAATTCATGTTCGTATATTTGCAGTTTAAAGCTTTTGTATGCATATAGGAAATTATGTTCCTACAGGAACAGGAGGTACAAGACATCTAGGGTCTATGAGAGAAAATATATTAGTAGGTGATTTTTTATTAATAATTTTAGAAATACTAAAAGGTTCTTCACGGGTGGTCTTTACTGTGGAGCCTTTTGTCTGTTGCTGCAAGTGGAGTTTTGAGTGGAGCCTTTTGTCTGCTGCTGTAAGTGGATCTTCACGGGTGGTCTTTACTGTGGAGCCTTTTGTCTGTTGCTGCAAGTGGAGTTTTTGAGTGGAGCCTTTTGTCTGCTGCTGTAAGTGGAGTTTTTGAGTGGAGCCTTTTGTCTGCTGATCTTTTGTAATGGGCTTTTGTCTTGATTGGGCTCTTTGTCTTCTGGGTTCTTTGTTCTTGGAGAGCAAATGCTTATTGGATCATACCCCCCAAAATAAAATATGGGCTTTATTTTTCTTTTTTCTTTTACATAGCATAGGGGTCTTGAGCAAATTGCTCTGGGTCGTCGGCTGGAGAAGGAGGTGGAGTTCTGTCTGGGCTTTCACAGCTGTCGGCCCAACTTTGTTTTCCTTGGGCCCTGAACTTTTGGAAGGCTATGAAATCCTCCCACTGTTGGTGTTGTTCTTTTGGAATAGAAGGAATTTGGATCTTTGCCAAAGGTGGTGTAGAGGTTAAGGTTGTGACTGTTTTGGGGGTAGCTGGTAATTTTGTTGTCTTTTTTTGAAGAGTTGTTCTTACTTTCTCGATGGTGAGTGTAGAGATGATGAGTTTTTCCCACCATCTGATCTTAAAGCGTCGGCAAAGGGTTAAGGGAAAGCCTTGGGGTGTCCAATAGAAAATCCATGCAACACCGAAGTCACGATGGAAACGTAGGGTCTTTGTGAAAGGTTGGTCTTGAGAGTAGTGAAGGTAGTAGTTATATATTGCTGTTATCTCAGGGGGATAAATGTCTTTTGTGGCTCTGAAAGTAAGCCACCAATCATAGAACCAGATAAGAAAATTATCTGGGCAGTATTTATCAAAGAAAAAGAATCAAGAGTGGTTAAAGGGTCTGAGTAGGAAGGTTCTATCCCAAGCATTTTTGTAATCTTGATAGGTGTAGCCTGAAAGATTGGGAATGGCTTGCGGAAGGGAAAATGGTTTTAAAGTTTAGGAGTTGGACCATTCTGTTATAGTGAGGACTTTGAGGATTCTGTATTTTGAGTAAGAGATGCATGAGGGGTCTGTTGTGCACATATTATGAGAGACTTCGACAGATCCTGAGTCTACCAGGATGAATTCATAGAACTTTTGGGTCTTAGAGAGGTTCTTTGGGAACCATTGGAAATCAAGAGGAAATAGTTTTTTGAGATAAGGGTCAAGTTGGGTTTGTCCAATTGGACTATGTTCTGGTGTCAGATAGACTGGGGAAATTGGATTTGGTTTTAAAAAGTACTGGTAAAATGGCTTATCTTTTTTGTGGGCTATTTTAGCAGGAGTCTTTGGTGCCAAGTGGGCTTGGCTATATGGGAGAGGTGGAAAGTCAGAGAGGGCTTGGAACTGATTTTGGACAGGGATTAGAGAAGAAGAAGAAGAGGGACTAACGTAGTCCTGTGGGGTCTGTTTTCTACCTGTGGAATCCATGCCTGCAAAATGAACATTTAATTAAAATGGAATTTCGTCAACTTTGAGCTCTTTAATTAGCTGTTCTTGAGCTAGTTCAAGACATTCGGCAAGACTTTCTTCAAGAGCCTCAATCATGATTTTCTTTATTTGTTCTCTCATTGATGGTGGCATGAGGGAATAGACTGACTCTCGTTTGAAGTGAATCGGTTCTTTTCTTTTGTAAAAAAATCCCCTTCTATGATAAGCCTGTTTTTTGAGATTGAAAACCATTTTCATAGTAGAGAAATTATGTTTTTCCCTGTAAAAATTCTCTAGTAAGAAAGTCGGGTAAAGAATTATTCTTTCCTTTTATAAATTCTATTTTGAAATCAAATACAGAGAATAGCTTGCCATTTGGCAAAAGTCTGTTCTAAAACAAGGTTTTGGACATCCTTTTGTAAAATTTCTTTAGCAGACTGGCAGTCTACTCTGAGAATAAATTCTTTTTTGTACAAATCATCTTGGAACTTGGAAATGCAAGAGACAATAGATAAGAATTCTTTTTTAACAGTAATGTAATTCTTTTGTGGTCCAGACCAGACACTAGAATAGTACCTAACTAGGGATTCTTTGGTTTGATCTGGTAGCCTTTGTTTAAGAATGCCACCAAAGCCTAATTCTGAGGCATCTGTTTCTACTATCATAAAAGCAGAGGGGTGTGGAATGCTAGCACAGGGAAGGGACTTGACCTTTTCTTTAAGGAGCTAGACTACCTTGGTGTGCTTAGTTGTCCAGGCAGGTGGATTTTTCTTGAGTCTTTGAAATAGATGAGCATAGATTTGTCTGAGGTTAGGAAAGAAGTCTGAGATGTAGTTTACACATCCAAGGAATCTTTGTAGTTGATTTTTATCTTTTATTTCATCTGGAAATTTGTTGGTAAATTCAATACTTTTGTTTATTGGTTTGATTGTTTGATTATAAATGTTGTGTCCTAAGAACCTGATATGTGTTTGGAATAATTTTATTTTTGAGGTAGAGACTGCTAGACCATTCTTTTCTATTATGTGTAAGAAAGTGTTAAGATGTTTGAAGTGTTCTTCGATGCTTTTAGATAAGACAAGAACATCGTCAATGTAGACTATTGTAAAATTTGAGTAAGGATTAAAAATGTCATTCATGATTCTTTGAAATTTTGAAGGGGAATTTTTTAATCCAAAAGGCATTACATTCCACTCGTAATGTCCAAATGAGACTGTGAAGGATGTTTTATACCTATCCTTGTTTTCTATTTGGATTTGCCAAAATCCACTCTTCATGTCAAATTTTGAATAGATATTAGAGTCAGAAAGCCTATTAAGTAAGTCTCTTTTGTTAGGAATAGGATATCTAATCCATTGAAGAGCCTTGTTTAAGGGTTTATAGTTAATAACTAGTCTAGGGACTCCTCTTTCTTTTTCTGTCTGATTGTTAACATATAAGGCAACACAACTCCAAGGGGATTTGGAGGATCGTATAAGATTCTTTTGAAGAAGAGAGTCAATTTCTTTTTTAAAATTGTAGAAGTTCCCGATTCATTTGTATGGGTCTAGCTTTAGTAGGAATGTTTATTTCTTTAAAGTCTTTTTCGTAGGGAAGTGAGACTTGGTGCTTCTTTCTTTCCTAGAAAGCTGTGGGGGATTCAGAACAAACACGTTTTTTAAATATTTCTTCTAAATCAAGAATCTGTTTTTGAAGGCTAGGATTTTGAAGTTTTTCTTCTATCCTAAGGTGTGTAATTTCTTTAGTGAGGGAGTGCACTAATGACCTTTTCTTTGTTATTAGATTTATGGTTCTGGTTATAGAAGAGGTTTGTAGTGCAGCAATGTCTTTTTGCTTTATGGGAGAAATGAATTTAAAGCTTAATTCTTTGCCTACAATTTGAGTATGTATACCTTTTCTGTCTACTTTGAGAGGGTATAATTGTGTTAAAAAGGGTGTTCCTAGAATGACTTCTTGGGTGAGGTCTTTAACCATTATAAAGGAGTTCTTAAAACAATATCCATTGTTGCAAATGGAGGCTTTAGGGATTTTATAACTAAGACTCATTCTTCCTCTGTTAGCATTGTGAATCTTTTCATTACTGTCAAGAAGAGCAACCGTAGAGAGAGTAAAGTCTTCTATTTTTATGGTGATGTTTATATACCATTTTTGAAAATCAATTCTATTTATAACTGAAACAAAGGGTTCTTCTTTAGAGATAAATTCGCTGTCAGAGTGTTGTGAACTAGAACTAGCTTCATTAGTGTTTAAGATTTCTAGATGAGCTATTCTGGTTTCAAGTTCTAGGTCTTTGGTTTCATTTACTAATAATTGCTTATTGAGGGTTTCAAGGTCTTTCTTAAGTTTGTTAACTTCGGCTTGTAAGTATTTAGTTGTAATAGGGGAAAATATATTAGTAGGTGATTTTTTATTAATAATTTTAGAAATACTAAAAGGTTCTTCATGAAGAGATTTCTGTTCTTTGAATATTAAGTCTTTGAGTTTCATAAATATTCTTGTTTTACTTGTGGATCTTTAATTTTGTCTATTAGTTCAAAAAAGACTTCTTTTTCATCACTTTTAGTGATAACATTGCAAAATTGTGTAGTTCCGGAATTATCGGAATCTGAAGAATCAGGAGGATAATTATCTTCAAAGGAATCTTCTATGAGGATTTTTGTTAGTCTATTTTTCAGATTACTGTCATCTTGACAAACTTCATTGATCTTTTGTTTGAGACTACAATTGTTTGCCTTGTGGCCTAGTTTACCACATTTATAACAAATAATCTTTTTATCTGTTTTCCTAGGTTGAAATCTTATTTTAGGAGGGTAGTTAGATCTTTCATGTTTGTATTTAGGTCTAAATTTTTCGTGTTTATTTTTATAAAATTTTCTATTATTAGAAGGGGGTTCTAATTTGATGAGGCCAAAGGCCTCACAGAAGTTGCCTAATTCTTTTCTTCTAGATCCTTTTTCTCTACCATACTTGGCCTGAATTTTTAATTCGGAGCAAAGGGTTAGTCCTTTTTTTTTATAAAGGCTGTTAGTTAACCATAGGTCATATCTTTCCATGGGATCTCTTCAGCTTGAATTTCAGCTTTTATTTTTTGATTTATTCTTTCAGCAAACAGGGAAGTAAGGCCAGAGATGAAACGCTCTTTCCAATAACCCTTATTGCAGTCATCTCTTTTATAGACATATGATAGAAAAACATCTTTATATCACCTATAATCACTAAGGGTTCTGCATCTAAGGTTGGAAAGTATTTCTCTATTGGCCTGGATCTCTTCTCTAGGGTTGCCTATAAAATGCATACTAATAGTGTATATTAGTTGATGAACTGGTTCTGGCTGTCCTTCATCATTTATAAATTCAAAGATTTCTTCCTTTTGTAGGGAGGATAGAGCATTATCCCACCAGCTCTTTAACTGTCCTGTAAATCCGATAACTAGAAGAGTAACACAAGTCTTGGGATCTTATCTAGTGGCTTTATAGGCTATATTAGCCATACCCATTTCTTGTAAGGTATTAAGGATCTCATGTTCAGACTTACCATCTATGTTCCATTCATAGAGAGATTGTCCATTATAGTCTGTGGCTCTAAACTTGGATCTTTCTTCATATTGAAGATCTGGAGGTGTAGGCCTAGAGTAGAAATTTCTAATTTCTAAATATTTTTCTATGTGCTTGTGGTCTACCATGGTTTCTTCTTAATTTATTAATGGTAAGGGGATCTTCTTCGAAACAAGTTTGCAAGGTTTCTATCGCCTTCTCATCAGATGAGGCTTCGTCACTTCTCGAATCGTCTGAAGGGCTGCTAGAGTCTATGTGGGGTGAGGCAGTTAACACTGCCGGCTACCTCATAAACAGATCCCTATCTTCTGTGGTGAAATTCAAAACACCACAAGAGATATGGACTGGGAAAAAAACTAATTTAGAACATTTAAAGCATTTTGGTTGTACTGCATATTCTCAAATATCACAAGGTAAATTGCAACCTAGAGCTTTAAAGTGTGTTATGTTGGGTTATCCTGAAGGTGTTAAAGGTTACACACTATTGCTTATTCAACCACATGGTTACAAAGTGATAGTTTCTAGAAGTGTGACCTTTAATGAGTCTGAATTCCATTTTAAAATGAAAAGGACTAACAGTTCTACTGAGGGTGCAGGTACCTGGGAGCAATATTTTATTTACCACATGAAGCTGGCATGGATGGTGACAATGACCTAGAGGTAGGTCATGAAGATGAACTGATACATGGAGATCAGAGTGCAGATCAATTGCCTCACCAATTAGGTGAGGGAAGTAGTAAGTGATTCTAACCTTATCTCTGTTCCTGAAGTTGAAAATGAAAATGTGCATGAGTTGCATGCTTCAAATGATTATCAACTGACAAGAGATAGAGTTCCTAGAACTGTAATTTCTAATAGGAGATATATGAGTAGTTTACTTGTTGAGCATGTTGATCTGAATGTGATTGAGTTTGCATTTCTTGCTTCTGAAACTGTTGTGAATCCTTTCACTCCTAAGACATTTGAATCTGCTGAAAAATGTGTGCATGCTAAAAATTGGATGAATGCTATGAAGGATGAAATTCAGTCTATGATTGTGAACAAAACTTGGGTGTTAGTTCCTAAACCTAAAAATGCTAGGGTCATTGACTGTAAATGGATTTACAAAGTTAAAGAAGGTGCTCATCTTAGAGATCCTCCTAGATACAAGGCTAGACTTGTAGCTAAGGGATTCTCACAAAAGGAAGGGCTTGACTATAATGATATATTTGCCCCAGTTGTTAAGTATAAAACCTTGAGACTTCTTTTGGCTATGACTACTGTGTTTGATTGGGAACTTGAACAAATGGATGTTAAGACTACGTTTTTGCATGGTGATTTGCATGAAACTATATATATGAAACAACCTAAAGGCTTTATTGATGAGACTAAAATTAAGCATGTTTATTTACTTAAGAAGTCTATATATGGTTTAACACAATCCCCTAGGCAGTGGAATATAAAATTTGATTCATGCATGAGGAATCTTGGCTTTACTAGAAGCAGTTATGACACTTGCTTATATTTTAAAGGCATGAAAAACAATAATCCTTTGTATGTGCTTCTGTATGTGGATGACATTCTGTTAATGTTCAATTCTAAGGTGATAATTTCTGGTGTGAAAAGAGACTTAAAGTTGCATTTTGACATGAAAGATCTTGGTGTTGCTCAAAAGATTCTAGGAATTAAAATCACTAGAGATAGAAAACAAAAGAAAATGTGGTTGTCTCAATGTGATTACGTTCTAAAAATCTTGAATGGGTTTAAAATGCTTGATGCTAAACCCATTTTGACATGAAAGATCTTGACATAGCTAAAATGTCTCATGTTTCTTATGATGTGGCTGTTGGATCCGTTATGTATGCTATGCTTTGCACTCGACCTGACTTGGCTTTTGCTATTAGTGTCCTTAGTAGATTCATGTCTAATCCTAGTGATGTGCATTGGTCTGCTATGAAATATTTGTTGAGATATTTATGTGGCACTAAGGATCTTTGTTTGGTTTATTCTGAGCATGGATTAAGAACTGAATTGCATGGGTATGTCGACTCTGATTATGCTAGTAATAAAGATAATAGGAAATCAACTACTGCATATTATTATACTTGGGATGACAATTGTATCTCCTGGAAGTCACAACAACAATCTATTGTTGCTTTGTCTTCTACTAAGGCAGAATACATTGCTGCCACTGAAGCAGCAAAATAGGCCATTTGGTTGACATGTATTCTAAGTGAAATCCAAACTGTTCCATTTATGCATGTTCTGCATATGGATAGTCAAAGTGCATTGTATTTGTGCAAAGATCCTGTATATCATGAAAGGTCAAAACATATTGATGTAAGACACCACTTTATAAGAAATAAAGTGGAAGATAAGGTCTTGGAGGTAAAGAAGGTAAAAGAGGATTTTAATCCTGCTGACTTTGGTACTAAAATTGTCACTGCTGACAAGTTCTCATTTTGCAGGAATTTCCTGCATATCTAGGATGCTACTTGAGCTCTGAGGAGCTGAGTGGCCGACGATGGACGTGAGATGATGACAGACCCAGCCACTACTGGTGACATTGGCAGGCATTTCAACACAAGGATTAGGAGGACATTTGTTATGTCATTAATCCTATGTTGTAATAAATATTAGCCTTAAGTTCATTTGTATTGCAATCACATAGGCTAGGTAGAGGCTAGGACTTAGGGGAACTGGGCTTGAGCTGGTGTGAGCCAGCATTGGCTACATGGGTGCCTTGTGACTTAGCCTTGAGTTGGCTAAGGCATTTAATTGGGCCTATGTGTTGGTCAGTGCTTTCTCCTGCTGCTTGTTGGGCATGCTCTATGTGATGTGGTTATTGGGCCGCTTCCAGCTGGGCTTGACGCTTCATTAAGTGAAACGCCGCGTTTCACTTCTCTGGAGGCTTCTTACTTGATTTTGAAAACGATGACGTTTTGAGGCATTTAGGGCTTGAGTATAAAGCCTTAGCTGCTCCACTGTAGATGTCACTCTCTGGCATTCTGTGTGACGCTTGGGATTTTCAGAGATTCTCTGCTCTTGAGCAATCAGCTCTCTGTTGCTTCCATGGTGTTTCCGTTGATTGCTTGAGGCCACTTGATAAAGAAAGAGACAAAGAGACTTGAGAAAGAGAGAGAAAGGCTACTTGAGCGACTCGTCGGAGGCTCTTGGTGCAAGGCTTTGCAGAAAGCCTTGCGGTGTCCCACCGGGGACTCTTCTTCTCCTTCTTGTCTTGTTTTCTGTTTTGCTTTGTGCCTTTGTTTCTTCTCTGTTCTTGTCTTTGCCGCTTGTGTGCTTGCATGTAACTTGAACTGGCTTTTGGTCTTTGTTGCTTAGTGGATTGGGAGAGTCTCCCCTCTTGAGGCTCCGCAAACGTAGGACCTTGGTCCGAACTGCGTAAACAACCCTGGTGTTCACTTCGCTTTTCTGTTTTGAGTTTTCGTCCTTAAAAATGCTTTAATCCTTCTTATGAGCAATCAAAGCGGATAGAAATTGTGAACAACAATGCATTTGACAAAAAACTAGAAGTATAAACTGGGAATGGTAACTCAAACTGCCTGGTGCAACAAGATTATGCAAAATAGATAAGAGCAATAAGTTAAGATCTTGACTAATCCTGCTGAATATGCTTGTGTTTGTCGTCTTTTTGTTTTTGGTGTTAAAGGAGGCACATAGCTTGATGCTTCAAATGATTTTGGATCTAAGTATGGAGCAGAGCTATCATGATAGTACCAGCTAATCTTAGTTGTATCATATATGTGGGTGTCTGCAGAGAAACAAAAGATAATGAGCTAACACTATTGGTTTTTTCCTTAGTAATTAACCAAAAGATGTGCAACAAATAACACAAATAGCATGAATAAATATTATCTCTTTACCTGTTACTATCACGAAACGAAAAATTCTGGAGTTCCCATGTGTTGTTTGCACTGACATAAAAAGAGTGGATGACTGGTATATGATTAATCATCCAACGATCTTCGCTGGATTGGCCAAGCCTACGGGTAAATTCCTCAGGCATATCATAGACCATAAGCTCTTCAAGACATTTGAGTCCCTCAATACCACACGACAACTCCAATAGACGCATACATCTGACGACAGTGAGCTTCTGAAGTATGAGCATTATGCCATTGTACACCACTATTGCTTTAAGACCGTCAAGCTGCTCTATGTATAGAGTTCTTAGATTTGGGAAACCTCCCGTATCAATAAGAAGAACTTCCCCTGTGAAGGCATCAGTCATCTCGAGCTCCATCAGATTAGGCATTTTCTGAAGGCTCTCAAATGGACTTGAAGAGCTAAGCTTTGACCCCCTCAGGATGAGTCTGACTAAACTATTGAGAGAAGAAAACCATTTCGGGTGGATTGTGAGCCTGCCTTTTAGGTACAAGTGTTCTAGAAATGCAGGGCCGATATTTATGTACTCAAGATCAAGATTCTCTGCTCTGCTCAATGATGTCAAGTCTAGGGTTGAAAGGTGTGGCATATTCTTAATGCATTTGCACAATGAGGGCCCATCCTTCTCCCTCAAGTTGACTAAACCAAGCTTCTTTAGCAGAGTGAGCTGTCCAAGCGTTTCGAAAAATCTCGGGCTGTGATTAACTTTAATAATGGACAACTTTCGAATGAACGACAACACTTTCAATTCTCCAACAATCCCCACACCTTGTAGCTTTTCAAAGCTCTCATTCTTGAGTGGGTTGCAACGACAGACCAGGAGGTGTTGCAAGTTCTTCAGCGAGCAGATCTCTTCAGGCAACATGCTGACATGGATTTGTTTAAGATCTAACCCATGTCATAATAGCTTGGCAGGAACATGGTTTCTTTGAATGTTCTAGGCTCATCTTCTAAAAGAAAATCCGTTATGAACTCAAGCCCGAATGATTTCTCCTTTCGAGCTCTCTTGCTTCGTCTAGGTTCATCTTTTTCCTCTTCTGTTTCATTTACAGAAGTGCTTGCTTCTCCTTGTTCACGAGTTTGTTTCGGATGTTCTTTATCCTTGCACGGAAACACATGTTCAAAGAAAGACGCATTCCTTGATTCCATTATTGTATTTGCATGTATGTCTGGTATGTCAGACTTATATACCAAAAACCGATAAGCACTATTGTTGTGTGCATATCCTATGAAAATACAATCAACTGTCTTAGGTCCGATTGTGACCTTTTTAGGATGTGGTACTGCCACTTTTGCTAGGCACCCCTACACTTTGAGGTATTTGTACGATGGTACTTTACCTTTCCAAAGTTCATATGGCGTCTTACCAGTAACTTTATGTGGTATTTTGTTGAGGATATAATTGGTGGTTAGCAGTGCTTCCCCCCACATGTTCTGGGGTAACCCAGATTCCTGCAACATTGCATTCATCATTTCTTTCAGAGTTCGGTTCTTTCGTTCTGCAACTCCGTTAGATTCTGGTGAGTAGGGAGCAGTTGTTTGATGAATAATCTCATGTTCTCTACAAAACGCGTTGAATGGTTCATCATACTCGCCTCTTCTATCACTTCTGATTATTTTTATGGTTTTGCTAAGTTGGTTTTCAACTTCCAACTTGTATTCTTTGAATTTTTCCAAGGTTTCATCCTTGCTCCTTAGCAAGTATACATGACAGTATTTTGTGTGATCATCGAGAAAGGTCACGAAATACTTTTTACCGCCTCTAGTTTGCACAAATTTTAAATCACACAGATCTGTGTGTATTAAACCTAGAGGTTCGGTTGTTCTCTCTACATGTGGGGAAGGTGTTTTTGTGAGTTTGGCATGTACGCATACTTCACATTTGTCTTTACTTGATTTGAATTTTGGAATCAGGTTCATGTTAATCAGTCTACGTATAGATTTATAATTCACATGCCCTAATCGTTCATGCCAAATATTAAAAGACTCAACAACATAAGCAATAGGATTCTTTTCATTCATTGAAACATCAAAACCAATAGGTTTTGGGAGGACTGTCATTACATTCATTTTGACCAGTCCATCCTTTACATATCCCTTGCCTAAGTAAATCCCATTCTTAGAGAGAACTAGCTTGTCAGACACGAACTTCACCGCGAAGCCGTTCTTGCTCAGCAAAGTGTCGTAGATCAAATTCTTTCTTATTTCTGGCACGTGCATGACATTGTTGAGAGTCAACTCCTTCTCTAAAATCAGCTTCAACACCACTTTGCCGTGACCTTCTACCTTGGATATGGACGAGTTCCCCATAAATAGTTGATCGTCACTCTTGCTCTTCTGATAAGTGGTAAACAGTCCCCTATCAGAGCAAATATGTCTGGTGGCACTTGTATCATACCACCATTCCCTCAGGTTGCTTCCAACCATGTTGACTTCAGAAACCACAGCACACAGATGTGCATCCGAGAGCTTGCCTTCAGTCAAGTTGACTTGGGACTTTCCCTTGTCCTTGCGTGGGTTGATCTTGCTTCGACACTCGTCTACCTTGTGACCCATTTTACCACACTTGTGGCATTTCCCACTGAACTTCTTAGCTGGTTGCTTCTTGAAGTTGTTGGAGCCTTGGGGTTGGAACTTTCGTTTCTTTCCCTTGTCCTTGTGCTCAGCCAAGTTGGCCTTTGGGTTCAGTAGTCTGAACACCAGCTGCTTTGCGGTTGGTTGACTCAATCCGCAGCCTGACAGTCAAGTCTTCAAGGGTCATAGCCTTTCGCTTGTGCTTTAGGTCATTTTTGAAATCCTTCTAGCCTGGTGGGAGTTTTTCAATAAAAGCACCTACTTGGAACGTCTCACAGATTGACATTCCTTCCGCAACAATTTCATGCATAAGCAATTACAGCTCTTCAACTTGTTCCATGATGGGCTTGGAGTCCACCATTTTGAAGTCCAGAAATTTCGACACTGCGAACTTCTTAGAGTCTGCATCCTCATACTTGTATTTCTTTTCCAAGGCCATCCAGAGTTCATTGGAAGTCTTGATCTTGCTGTATATATTGTACAATGGATCAATCAGACGACTTTGAACCCAACCTTTGCACAGAAAGTCCCCATGAGTCCATGCCTCAATGCTGGCTAGGGCTAGAGCATCAATATTATGAGGCAGAAGCACAAGCTTATTCTCATTCATATACTTTTCCAGCTTTAGTATGGTCAGAAAAAAGAATATCTTCTGCTGCCATGTTTTGAAGCCAGTTCCATCAAACTTTTTTGGCATCAGCCATGCGTTTACAACACCAGGCATAGATGGCATATGAATTATCGGTTGGACATTCTGATAAACATCAGTTCTGACCCTCACGGTTGGTAAATTCACTGCTGGCAGACCACTCTCAAACTGAATCCGGGGTGTCGACTCAACAGAGTTTCCATTACCGACTCCAATAAGAGCACCAAAACCAGAATCAGCATTCTCAGTCTGGTTAGTCATACTTCAAAACTGTTTATAGATAAGTAAACCAGAATTAGTATGATTACAGAAGCCAATTCAATCAGGAAATTTAAAATGAAGCAATTTAAACAGTACGAATAGATTGCAGATTCGAAAGTATATATATAATTTTTCAGAATTGTGCTTAACAACAACACAAATGTAAATGAATTCTTGTTCTGGTTAGAAACTCCACAATCAACAGTTCGGTTAGTGTGTAATTGCAGTTAATTGGATTTTAGAATTAAGACTGTAGGAACCTGATTTCCTAAAACATACAGAAAGTAAAAATTGCAAAGTTAAACAGAACTGTAATAAAAAATTACAAGGAAGAAATACCGAACAACGATTGAAACGAATCTGATGCAGAGTCGAGATATAATCTCTTTCCTTAATTCTGAAATCGCCCCGTAGTGTGAGGACTCAGTCAGTAACCACCCTGATTTTTTGCGGACTGAGTCAAAGCTGTTAGCTGGGGAATCTAGATCTGAACAAAAAGATACTAGCATTCCAATCCCGGCTCGGCTCGGCGCGCGTGGTCTTGATGAGCTAGGTCCTCTCCCCATTACACATTGGTGGTGACCCAATGCCACAACCTTGATGTCATATTCCTAGTATATATACTAGTGAATTTTCATCCTCCACTTCCAATGTGGGATACAATTTCCACACAATTGTCCCCAAGTTTATACACTTCAAACAACCAACTTTGGACCTCCATTTCTCATTCAAACGGAATTCATTTTTAACATATGAGTACACTACGAGAATGTACTCGCGAAGACGAATCCAACGCTCCCATATTCCGGTGTTTCCATTGGTCGGAGCCCACCGAAATCCTGTCCGAAAAAGTCACCAGACATCATTTATAAAATGAGTTCCAACAATTGATGCAGTTGCCTTGCATCTCTATCACAAGATTGTTATGTACACGACTCCATTATGCTCGCTCTTTCGGTCTTCTTGAGAGAAGAGCTCCCACTGCTGAGATTGGCTGCGGCAGTCCTTCACATCGCTTGACAATCATCTGAGACAAACTTAGCAAATCAGAAGGACATTCTCCGTTGTCATTCCCGTAAGCCTTTTTATAGAAAAGCTTCCATGACTCCTTCCATTCCAGGCCATTGATGCGGAGAACGTGATTATCTCAAGGACTACATCTTCCAGCTATGTCACTGTATTGGGTGGTAATAATTATCCTACTGCCATTGGGATAATTAGGTAGCATTTGTTTAACGGATGTCCATTCTTCCTGTTTCCTAACGGTATCCAGAACCACTATGTATCTCTTGTCCCCCAAATAATTGTTTAATTTCGTGGCGGTGTCTGCTCCAGGAGAAAATTGTAGCTCGTTTAATCCCAAACAAAACCGAGACAATAATATGTGGAGACACTGCTCATGATTATGGGTATGGGTTAAAGATAGCCAAGTGGAATTATGTCCTTTAATCAAAGGTGCAATTACCGAACATGGAATATGACTATTAATGGAGATTTACAATCCGAATATTTTAGGGATCGTAGTGCTTTGCTAGAAGCCAACTACGATTAATGGACTTAATCGGGTTAGGTCCATGGCTATAATAACCGGGTCCTATGAGGTCACACACATAGAGTTATCGAGTTGGATCAAACTAAACCGGAAGCCCATGTGGGACATGGAATTTGGGCCCTATGGCTAAATTGGGAGATTGACTTTCATTATTAATAGATAAGAGTTACTATTAATAATAACTAGATAAAATGGAATCTTATTAGAAGATATAGATACAATATAAAGATATTATATCTATTACCAAAGATAAGATATGATCTTATGGCAATATAAGTGATGGCTTTCAAAAGCAAAAGCATGACTTCAACCCTAATACTAGTGCACGGCCGAACCACACAGAGAGGAGCCAAGCTCGTGCCTTTCCGTTCTTCGTTCTAGCAGACAAGACCAAGGCGATCCAGAATCCAGACTCGTGTGGACCAAGTAGAGAAGCCACACTTGGGGCTTTCGATCTCCGTTGAAGCTCTGCCAGAACGATTTTACACGCATCAAACGATATGTAACTTTACTTCTACTTGATCCGTATTGATTCATGCATGAGATCCTAATTAGATGCTAGAAAATAGTTGTCTGAAATTTCGCTTATACGCATCTAAATCCCTTCAGTGGTATTAGAGCCTCTTGCATAAATTGATAGGATCAACAATTAAAAGAGTTAATTTTGATACATGTTTTGATTCAAATTAAGTAGTAAATTGATATATAGGTTAATTTGCATGATTAAAATTGTGATTTTGATTGATTGGATTAGTAAAGTTGAGAACTTTATAAACAAATATGCGTGTAAAAATTGAATTTACCCATACTTGATTCATGTGATTTAATTATGCAAGAGATATGATTTTTGGCATGTTTAAATCGTTAGATGAAAATTTTGATTTTCAAAAGATGGATCAATTCCTCAAATTTGATTAATTTTGTATGAAATTGTTTCATACACAATTTCTGGAAAAAAAAGGGTCGACCGAACCGGATCGGATCCGGACCTGACACGCACCACGGCTTGGCGCGAGGCCGGACCCAGTCGCGCAGTGGTGCGCGTGGGTCCAGCACAAGCGCGGCCAGGTGCGCGCACGGATGGACCCCAACAGGGGTGAGGCGCAGCTGGAGCGGTGCGACCGCGGCTCAACCGACACACACAACTCGGCGCTGGACCGGTGCTCGCGCGGTGCTGACCGCGGGTCGTGCACAGTTCTGCGCGATCCAGCTCGGGCGCGTGGTTCGCTGGCTGGTCTGGCTCGGTCCGGGTCGGGCGCGGGCTCGACTGGTTGGTCTGGGTCGGGTCAAGGGTTTTGTGTTTTAGGACATTTTCCTAACAGATTAAGATAAGATCTTACTTGCCAATTGGATAATGTTTGATATTGTTTACAATATAATTTTCTAAAAGTTGTTAGGAAAGAATCCCACTAGATTAAGATAAAGATATTTGATATCTTATCTTGTTTATGCATATCTTATCCAATAATGCATTTTAATGATTAATTATGATTAATTCTATATATTGATTTTATTTGAATTAAGATAATGATATTAAATTATTTATCTCATGAGATGATTTATTTAATTTAATAGTATTTTATTTAAAATTATTTATTGTTTTTAATTAGATTAATATTATTGATAATATCTGATATTATTATTGCATGCATGATTTAATATTATGATATTATTGCTTGCATGAAGTGACTAGTATGGCCCATTTTAGGATAGAAAATACGATATCCGTATCGTTATGTTTTCTTGTACATGATCTGCGTATCGTTATGTATTTTTGTAATTTAATTTTCAGTAATTAGATTATTTAGAACATTATGTAATACGAGAAGAGAAGATCCTAAGAAAATCAAGGATGGAGATTCATGAAGGGTACCAAGGATGGAGATCCATGAAGAACAAGACCCTTGAAGATTAGATCTTTAATTTCGGTTTTTAGGGGTCATACTAGGATCACATTTAATTATTGCATTTTGAATGCTTTATTATTTTAAGCCTTGCATGATTGTTTGTTTATGCTATTTTGTTCACTAGTAGATAGACAATCATTGCATGCTTAAGTCCCTAAAAGAATATTGAGGTATTGCCTTTCCATGTCCTAACCCATGAGGCCCTTGGAATTCGTTGGATTGTTTCGCCAAAGCGAGGTGTCCTTTTTTGACATTGGGATAATGAGGGTGGATATATATAAGGGATTCATAAACCTTGATATGGTTATACTCAACAAAAGTGTAACACCCCCAAATCTTAACCCACTTGGAAATGTATTACCGCTAGTGACTCCGATATTCCTCACCGAAGTCACCCCAGGCTTTACCGTTTGAAAACAAATCATGAAATACAATGATACAAAATGATAACTTTATTCATATAAAACATGAGTCCCAAGATTACATCCCAATCCCGAATAGGACAAACACAGAGTTTTAAACAAAGTACAACGGAAGTTTTTTTAAATATATAACAAAGTAAATAAGTTACAGCGGAAGTCTTTCTTGAAATATTACAAAAGGGTTGTGATCGTAATGATCACCTGCCCAAGGATCTCAACCTGATTAAAAGATAATTATTAAAACATCCAAAAATCACTGTCGTCTTCATAGTCATTCTAGTCTCCTCATATCTTCGCTCTATCTGATGTGCCGAATCGAACAGATGACACCAGCCAACAATGTAGATAACAATTGCGGTTGGTTAGTCTAAATGAATAGACCATGCAAGGGCACAAAGCAGAAGGTTCAAAGTAGTCGTATTAGGTTAGACTCCTCGTCTCTCGAATAAAAGTCGAGTACGTTAGTCAACCACCATACTATACTTGAATATGACAAAAGGCATGCACAAGAGAAGATTCTGGAAGACTGAATCTTCACAGAAATCGACCCGAAAGAAGACTCCAACGGAAGTGAGTCTTAAGGAAATATGACAAATCTGGAACGTTTAAAGAATCAGACATGAGTGATTTAAAAGCTGACTTAGATATTTCGGTTCACGAGCAACCTCACCGCTTACAGCGAATCCAAATTGGAAAGAGAACGTACTCTGATCAAAAGTCGAGACGAGCTTTCCTAGCTGCACTATTTACTTAGCTGTACTACTCGCTAAAGGTATATTAATTATGTGCACTCGGGCACTTTATCTTATTTAATTCCAAAACTCACATTACGTTATAAGCTTTTAAATATATGCTATGTCACGCAGGACATATAACTAAGGAATGGACCTCGCAGAACCCAAGCCTCTGGACCTATATCGAAGGAATGGACCTCGCAGAGTCCAAGCCTCTACTATCGTAGGGTCTTGATCGCCCTTTTCCCCAAGTTATAAAGAAACGAATGGACCTCGCGGAGTCCAGGCGTTCCTACGAATACTCGTGCTAACTAACAGTTCGAGCACAACAATAGTTCAGGATAAATCCACATAAATGCCCTCAAGGCAACATAAATAATAGCGTTGTTCTAACAGATATACAACCTATTATAATATCATTATTACAGTTTCCAAAACAATTTATAAAACCATTTCCAGATAAACACAATAATCATTCCAAATTAATTACTCAGATAAACAACTGATAATTAATGTAAATATGGAACGATGAGCAAGAGCGAACCACCACTTGCCTTAGTCCGCAGAGTTTGACGAAGGTTAAAGATGAGTTTTCGGGCTCGACATAGGGACATATCCGGCAACACAGATTCCTTCGAATCGACCCATAAAGAAACCCTAAGTTAGATTCGACAAAGACGAGTACGAACCGAAAGAAATCGAAAGGAACGACGTCCGAACGAAGGCTACAAAAGCCAAAGCCACCACAAGGCAAAAGCTGAAGGGCGGCGGTCGCCGCCTGCCTTACGGCGGGCGCCGCCAGCACCACGGCGGTCGCCGGTGTTCGTGGCGGCGGTCGCCGCCGGCCTTATGACGGGCGCCGCTACGAACATCGGGAATTTTTACGAGAACTGAAATCTTACCAACGTCGATCGATTTGGTTCGTCTCTGCCTTGCTTTGGATTCTAAGCTTCTAAGGGCCTCCAAAGCTTCTCTTTGCAACTGGAACGACACCAAATGGAACTCCGACGATCGCTTCAAAACTCCGGCGAGAACTCTGTTTTCCGGCGAGATGAATTTGAGAGATTTGAGCTTGTTTCTATGCTCCAATCTGATCCCAAACCACTCCAATTTATAGCCCAACATGTAAGGAGATAAGATTGGCCAGAATGCGAGGTGGAGGGCCAGATTTGGAGCCTCGTCCGATCGCCGGCAGCTGGCGAGGCTAGGCCCGCACAGGGGCGGCGGTCGCCGCCTTGGTCGCCGCGGTTGGTTTCCTGAAGCAGCGGTCGCCGCTTTTGGGCAGCGGTCGCCGTTTTCCTAGGCCATTTGGCGAGGAGGAAGGCGAGAGGAAGGTGCTGAAGAGTTGACCGGCGGCGGTCGCCGCCAAGTCAACTCTTATCCGTTTGGGCTTTGGATAAGCTTGGCTTAGCCCGGGATAAAAATAATCGTACACGAACGAGTATTAAGTCCCAAAGTACGTCGACTGTATATTATTTCACTGAGAAAAATATTACAGAGATTGAGCACATTACAGAATGTCTTAAACTCTCTGAAATTAATTCGACGTACAAAACGGGCGTTCGGAAAAAATCCCAAAATTCCCAAAATATCCTTATAGAAATACGGGGTATCACAAAGAGACCAGAATGCAAAGTTTTGGATCTTGAGGCATAGAGATGAGCCTAACATAGGATGTGGGTCATCAACCAAGAATTATAAGGAGTTATAATTAGTAAATGTTACTTACTTTGATCACATAAGACTTGAGGAAGTGCCAAAGTACGCTTGAGTTTTACCTGAGATAGGGTCTTGGAAACATTTTATTCACTAGGGACAAACTTAATCTGAATAAAATGCACATTAGCTTAAGTTTTAGAGCATGTTTAATTCTGAGCTTTTGCATATCAAGCATAAACTTATCTGCATGTTACTTCCTTTGTAGATATCTTGTCTAGCAACGATAACTTGAAATTCACCCTACGCTCAATTGTTGAGAAGAACAAACTCAATGGAACAAATTTTCATGATTGGGAACGGAACTTGAGAATTGTTCTAAGATCTGAAGGACGCGAGGACGTTCTAGAGACCCATATCCCTACCTTGACTGACGCTTCTACTGTTGAGGAGAAGGCAAAAGAAAAGGAGATAAGAGCTAACTCGGTTCCTGTCACTTGTCTTATGCTCGCTGCTATGGAACCTAGCCTTCGAAAGAGGTTTGAACGTCAGGATGCTCATACAATCATTGAAAACCTGAAAGTATTGTTTCTGGAATAGGCAAGGATTGAGAGGTATGAGACTCACAAGGCCATATTAGAGTGCAAACTTAAGAGGGGCAAACCAGTAAGTACCCATGTATTTGACATGATTGGTCTCTTTGACCAAATGGCAAGACTGGGTTCCCCATATAGCCAAGAGTTGGCTACTGACATCATACTGCACTCCTTGCATGATGGATTCGCCCAATTCAGGATGAACTACCATATGCATGGAATTGGCAAAACTCTAAATGAACTCCATGGCATGCTCAAAATAGCTGAGCAAAATATCCAAGTTGACAATAAGAAAGAAGTTCTTTTGGTCAACAAAGGGAAATGGTGAAACTTCAAAGGAAAAGTAAACAACGATGAAAATTGCAACTAAAGTGGAATAAGAGTGTGGACCCTTAAACCTAATGCTAAAAGAAAGTATTTATAGGGCTCTAACAAATGACCTAGCCCATTAAGAAAATAACTAAATTAAAATGAGAAAAAGGGGAAAAAGAAATATGAAAAGATAAGCTCAGGAAAGGACGCAGCTTTCAGCGTTGATGACCCGCGATCGCGGGTGAGTACCCGCGATCGCGGCTACTTCTCGATTTTCAGCATCTGTGACACTTTCGTAAAAATGTCATAATTTTTTATTCCTAACTCGGATTGCGCTCATATTTTGGGGACTTGTAGTAGACTTCAAGATCTAACTCCTCGAATTGGAATCACTGCATTTGGACATCTGAGTAGAGATAACGAATCAATTGAATTCAGCACATTGTTCTTCTACTCTCGTGTGGACTCTCTCCTTGGTTCTTCTTCGTCTCCTCAGTGGTCAACTTCTCTTCCTCTGGATATCTTCAATTTGCTTCTCCAGACCACCAAATCCACACTTCTCCTCTCTAACTCCATACTCCTTGGTGGCTCCATATCCCGAATCTTCAAATGTACTCCAATAAGCTCAAAACACCACCAAAACACCAATCTTCGCCCCCAAACACCATGCACATGAATGTGTCTAAATCTACCCGAATGCCACCAATAAAACCCTCTAATAACTCTTAGTTAAGCCCTACAAAGTAGTTCTTATCATGAAGCAAAAGTTGTTGCGCTTGCCGTAGGAGATTATAGTCTATCTTTACCTTCTGGCTTAGTTTTAGAATTAAATAATTGTTATTTTATTCCTTCAATTACTAAGAACCTTATTTCGACTTCAGTTTTGGATCTTGAGGGTTTTGCATTTGTCATTAAGAATGGATGCTTTTCTATTTTCAAGAATGATATTTTCTATGCCAATGCTTCAATGAGTAATGGACTCTATGTGTTGGACCTCAAGTCTGAAATTTATAACATTAATACTAAGAGGCAAAAGTCGAATGATTTGAGTGAAGCCTATCTATGGCATTGTCACTTGGGTCACATTAGCTTGAACCGCATGAAGAAACTCCATAAAGATGGAATTCTCAAATCAATAGATTGTGAATCATTTGAGACATGTGAGTCATGCCTAATGGGCAAGATGACAAGGTCACCTTTCACTGGTATAAGTGAAAGAGCTACTGAGCTACTGGCCCTAATACATACTGATGTCTGTGGACCAATGAGCACAGAAGCTAGATGAGGCTATCGATACTTCATCACATTTATTGACGACTTGAGTAGATATGTGTATATCTACTTAATGACGCACAAATCTGAATCCTTTGAAAAGTTCAAAGAGTTTCAAAATGAAGTAGAAACTCAAACTGACAAGAAGATAAAGGCACTTCGATCCGATCGCGGTGGTGAATATCTAAGCTAGGAGTTCGATCATCATTTGAGAAGTTGTGGGATAATAACACAACTAACTCCACCAGGCATGCCACAACTGAATGGTGTATCTGAAAGGAGAAACAGGACCCTGTTAGACATGGTCCGATCAATGATGAGTTTTCCTAACCTTCCAGTATCCTTCTGGGGATATGCCCTCACAACCGATGCGTTCACACTAAACAGGACTCCGTCTAGGACTGTAGACAAGACACCATATGAGATATGGACTGGAAGAGTTCGAAGTCTATCCCTTCTGAAAATTTGAGGATGTAATATCCCTCAATTTTTAATAAGGATATTTGGGTAATTTTCCCAACCTTCGTTCAAATTAATTATTTCACTTCCAGTGGAGTTCGGATTTTCCGTAACATCCATGATATCCGAAATAATTCCTTGAGTGGTATAAAATACATTCAATGTATTTTCGGGACTTAGAATATTTGTTTGGATACAAACATATAATTTCCGGGGTTTAAAACCCATACCAAAGCTACGTGTAGCTTATATTCCTCATCATCAGAACTTGGGAAATGAAGCCGACTTGAAATTCGGATTGAATTTCAGCAAAGACCAACTCAAATCAAATTAGATTTGATGAAGTATCTTCAAAGAGGAGCTACGTGTCCTCACATCAAGAATCAGAAGCTACGTGTATTGGAAATTGGAACTTGGGGTTATACGTGGGCTTATATGGTTCCTCACATCAATTGGAGATTTGCTTCAAATATCAGCAAAGGTGTAGAGGCACCAAACTCCAATTTTGCCTCTTCCTCTCTTCATCTCTCTCGGCGAGCTTCCGCTGGACCATATCCCTGTTCACCGCCTCTTCCTCCGGCGAGCCACCCAGTCGTCGTCTCCTCCGGCAAGCTCGACCCGAACCGGACCGCCGTTCGCTTCACCGTCCCTCCCCTGTCCGCCGCAGTGTTCGCTGTTGTGCGTGGTGGCTACTGTCGTGGGGCTCATGTGCTGCTCCACCGTTGTCGCTTCTTCCTGACAAAGGCGGGCCACCGACGACGAGGCAGAGAGATCCTCCCCGGCGAAGCCGCTGCCGAGCTCCATTGTTGGAGTTGTGCTGCTATTGTCGTTGAATTGGGAGGTTGAAGAAGCAAGAATAGGAAGTGGGCCCCATCCCCCTCCTTTGTTAATTCCCTGATGGGCCGTAAAGCCCAATTCGTTTCCGGTCCAGATTTAACCCGAAATTATACGAGCGTTAGAACGTGATTCGCTGGATCGCGTGTGGACTCGTAATCCGTTGGAGCTATCTGAAGCTTAGGCCATATCCTCGGAAAGGATATAATCAGTAGTCGTCTCGTCTAGATTCATCACCGAATCTACTCCAGGCAAGTGGCGGTTCGCTCTTGCTCATCATTCCATATTTCCATTAATTATCAATTGTTTAATTGTTAATTAATTTGGGATGATTATTGTTCTTGTCTGGGAACGGTTTTGTGAAACTGTTTTGGAAATTAAAATGGATATTATAATAGGTTGTATATCTGCTAGAATAACGTTATTATATATATATATATATATATCTAGATTGAAATATATCTATGATGCTGGCCTTGATGGCTTTGATATGATTTTGGACAGTTCTGAACTGTTTAGTTAGAACGAGTATTCGCAGGAACGCTACTTGGTATCTCCTTGTGAGTACTAGTCGTTTCTTTATAACCAAGTGGATGGGATGTCCAGGCCCCAACACTTCTCTTTGGTCATGACCATTCCCTGTCCGTGTACAGGGAAGGTGCACACAGCTGGTGCCACTCTCTGGGATTTAGTCCCTACTCTATATCTCAATATTCGCGAGGATGAGATTCTAAAAGCTTGAAATGTGAATGAGCGTTTTGGAATTAATTAAGATAAGTGCCCGAGCGCACATGATTAATATACCCTTGACGAGTAGTGCAGCTAGGAAACTTGTCCTGACTTTGATCAGAGTACGTTCTCTTTCCAATCTGGATTCGCTTTATGCGGTGAGGTTGGTCGTGAACCGAAACATCTAGTCAGTTTTTTTTAAACGCATGTATGTGAAACTATAATGTTCCAGACATTTGTCATGCTTCCGATAAGACTCACTCTTTTGGAGTCTTCTCTTGGATATTTTTCCCATAAGACTCATATCCGTTGGAGTCTTCTCTTGATCATGTCTTTTGATATATTCCAGTAGAAGTATGATGGTTGACTATCGTCATCAGTTTTAATTCGAGAAACGATGAGTCTAACCTAATACGACTACTTTGAACCACTCTGCTTTGTACCCTTGCATAGTCTTTCATTAGACTAACCAACCGTAATTGTTCTCTGCATGGTTGGCTGGTGTCATCCGTTCGATTCGGCACATCAGATGAGTCGAGGACCCATGAAGGCTAGATCGACTATGAACATGAACGGTATTTGAAAATGTTTTAATCAGGCTACGATCTTTGGGCGTTGACTACTGAAGTCAATACTCTTGTAAATTATTTTAAGTCTTCCGCTGTATTGTAATAACTCTGTATTTTGTCGCATTTGGAATTGTGTTGAAATTCCGCGACTATGTTTAAATGAAAGTTATGGTAATTTTGTATCATAATTGTTCTTTATGAATTGTGTTTCAATGGTAAAGCCTAGGGTGGCTTTGGTGTGGAAACCGAGGTCACTGGCGGTAATACCTTTCCAAATGAGTTAAAATTTGGGGGTGTTACAGATTTGGTATCAGAGCTAAAGTTTGTTTTTAAAACAGGTTGGGTATTTTGAAAGGTTTTATCCTTCTATAACTATTTCTCGTTTTGAACTGGAAAATGTCTTCCAAATGAATTTGAAATAAATACCGTTCATAGTCGTGCCTTCTTTAGTCTGATATGAGAGGTATGAGAGTTACCTCTATATCTAGAAAGACTGACCTATTCTTGTTGTTGTAAGACATAGGTGTTTGTCTATTCTTTTGAAAGGACTCGAAAGGTGCCGAGATGATTCTATCATCTCTAGTAAGGTTAGATTTCCCTGTTTCTCAGAGATATTTTGAGGTTAGAAGACCTAGTAGTTCCCTCGAAGGTATCAAGTATGCACTTCCTGAGTTGGTAGTACTTAATATCCTAGTGCTGTAATCTCTGAGTAATTTGGTGTGAACGCTCGGGAGATTAGTGTAGATGAATCTTGTGCTCTATGTTCATAATTCATCTATAGAACGCTCGGGAGATTAGTGTAGAGTTCGTTGAGCCGTTAAGGTAGGCCAATGAAATATTGTAATAATGACGTTTAAATGGAAGCGATTTCCAAGGGAAATCTAAGGAAAATCCCGAGGAAGATCCTCAAGGAGAGGAAAATCCTAGGGGAGATCCCGAGGAAGATCCTTAGAAGAAGGAAGATCCAGAGGAAGATCCTCTAGAGGAGGAAGATCCTGCGGAAGATCCTTAGAAGGAGGAAGATCCAGAGGAAAACCCTGAGGAAGATCCTCGAGAGGGGGAAGATCCGAGGGAAGATCCGGAGGGAAATCCCGATGAGGACCCGGAGGAAGACCTCGTAAGGCAAGGCTAGAAGAGTCTGATGCCTAAAGTGTTTATTTATGAGTATCTTTTAGGAAATAAGGATATTGGGAGAAGTTATGGAAAGATTTGTTTCTTCTTAAGACATCATATTCCTAGTATTTGGAGGTATAGGTTATGTGGAGTTAATGAGATTAAGAGTTATATCTCACTTGTGTACTTGGGATTTTTTTTGTTCCACTAGAAGTATATAGAGGTGGACTAGTGCAAAGTCCGGAATGTCTAGTTGTGGAATCATGCTGTAGGCATTAGTGTGGATAAAATGTTGTGAAGGAATAAGTTGATTAAGGGAATGGTTCTATAAGAACTTGTTTCCCCTATTGCGATCTTGAGTAAGACTGTGAAATCCGGAGTTATGGTGATTGGATTTATAAGTAAGTATGACCAATGTAGGACCAATGGTTAAAGCTTTTGGAAAAGCCAAGTGTACGAAATCATAGGTATCCTTTGAAGAGATCTATTTGAGATTCGTTTGAGGTAACATAAGGAAATGATGCAATTACGTCCTGGATGGATAGTATATTGTGTGAGGAATATAAAGATTTTAAGTTAGAAATAAGTCATTTGAGACAGTACGAGTCGTTGGACTCGATAAGTGGAATTTCCAGAGGATGAAGAGTTATGACTCTTGGGAATTGTCTAAGATTGACATCTTGTGAGTATGTCATCTATAAGGCTTATGGTATCACTCTCTTGGAGGAGATAGGAGTAATATCTTATGTGATACGTTTCGAGGAACGTAGGAATAAGATATTATGGTTGTTCTTGAATCTTAAAGGAGTTAAGTTAGAAATTGTTTAAAGAGATGTGTTAAATTATTCTTGTAAGAATTTTAAGTTAGAGATGGCGTAAGGCCAGTCTTACTTTAAGATAAATAATGGAATTGTGTAAAGTACCATTAAGGGAATTAAGAAAGTTAAGGAATCTTGAAGGTTCAAGTTATAAAGTGATTAAAGGAATAAGTTAAGTCATTACCGAAAGGATCCCAAGTTGGAATTTGGTATAAGGGCCAAAATCGATAATAATGAGTAATGGAATTGTGGGAGATATCTTTAAGGAATTAAGAAAGTTATGATTTGAGGTTACTAAGATTTAATATCTTAGTTGTAAGAAGTTAATGTGTAAACCTTGGGTTTGTCTATAGGGAGATTGGAGGAGAAATGTGTGTTCTCCTATTAAAGGTGTAGTAATATCGTAATGATGGTTGTGGAGGACCATTATTCTAAGGTAGACATAATCTTGTGGAGGTAGTAAGAGTTATTACCTGGTATGTTGTAGGAGATGAGATTGTGAGATAAAGATATGGCATAAGGGCCGGTTATGATTAAGAATATTAAGTTCAGATAGTAAAGTTGATGTTGAGGCAGGTTTCTCATTAGTTTAATGCAAGTTTCGGGGTCGAAACTTTTCTTAAGGGGGTAGTAATGTAATATCCCTCAATTTTTAATAAGGATATTTGGGTAATTTTCCCAACCTTCGTTCAAATTAATTATTTCACTTCCAGTGGAGTTCGGATTTTCCGTAACATCCATGATATCCGAAATAATTCCTTGAGTGGTATAAAATACATTCAATGTATTTTCGGGACTTACAATATTTGTTTGGATACAAACATATAATTTCCGGGGCTTAAAACCCATACCAAAGCTACGTGTAGCTTATATTCCTCATCATCAGAACTTGGGAAATGAAGCCGACTTGAAATTCGGATTGAATTTCAGCAAAGACCAACTCAAATCAAATTAGATTTGATGAAGTATCTGCAAAGAGGAGCTATGTGTCCTCACATCAAGAATCAGAAGCTACGTGTATTGGAAATTGGAACTTGGGGTTATACGTGGGCTTATATGGTTCCTCACATCAATCGGAGATTTGCTTCAAATATCAGCAAAGGTGCAGAGGCACCAAACTCCAATTTTGCCTCTTCCTCTCTTCATCTCTCTCGGCGAGCTTCCGCTCGACCATATCCCTGTTCACCGCCTCTTCCTCCGGAGAGCCACCCAGTCGTCGTCTCCTCCGGCAAACTCGACCCGAACCGGACCGCCGTTCGCTTCGCCGTCCCTCCCCTATCCGCCGCAGTGTTCGCTGTTGTGCGTGGTGGCTGCTGTCGTGGGGCTGCTGTGCTGCTCCACCGTTGCCGCTTCTTCCTGACAAAGACGGGCCACCGACGACGAGGCAGAGAGATCCTCCCTGGAGAAGCCGCTGCCGAGCTCCATTGTTGGAGTTGTGCTGCTGTTGTCGTTGAATTGGGAGGTTGAAGAAGCAAGAATAGGAAGTGGGCCCCATCCCCCTCCTTTGTTAATTCCCTGATGGGCCGTAAAGCCCAATTCGTTTCCGGTCCAGATTTAACCCGAAATTATACGAGCGTTAGAACGTGATTCGCTGGATCGCGTGTGGACTCGTAATCCGTTGGAGCTATCTGAAGATTAGGCCATATCCTCGGAAATGATATAATCAGTAGTCGTCTCGTCTAGATTCATCGCCGAATCTACTCCAGACAAGTGGCGGTTCGCTCTTGCTCATCATTCCATATTTCCATTAATTATCAATTGTTTAATTGTTAATTAATTTGGGATGATTATTGTTCTTGTCTGGGAACGGTTTTGTGAAACTGTTTTGGAAATTAAAATGGATATTATAATAGGTTCTATATCTGCTAGAACAATGCTATTATATATATATATATATATCTAGATTGAAATATATCTATGATGCTGGCCTTGATGGTTTTGATATGATTTTGGACAGTTCTGAACTGTTTAGTTAGAACGAGTATTCGCATGAACGCTACTTGGTATCTCCTTGTGAGTACTAGTCGTTTCTTTATAACCAAGTGGATGGGATGTCCAGGCCCCAACACTTCTCTTTGGTCATGACCATTCCCTGTCCGTGTACAGGGAAGGTGCACACAGCCGATGCCCCTACTCTATATCTCAATATCCGCGAGGATGAGATTCTAAAAGCTTGAAACGTGAATGAGCATTTTGGAATTAATTAAGATAAGTGCCCGAGCGCACATGATTAATATACCCTTGACGAGTAGTGCAGCTAGGCAATAGTACAGCTAGGAAACTCGTCCTGACTTTGATCAGAGTACGTTCTCTTTCCAATCTGGATTCTCTGGGATTTAGTCCCTACTCTATATCTCAATATCCGCGAGGATGAGATTCTAAAAGCTTGAAACGTGAATGAGCATTTTGGAATTAATTAAGATAAGTGCCCGAGCGCACATGATTAATATACCCTTGACGAGTAGTGCAGCTAGGCAATAGTGCAGCTAGGAAACTCGTCCTGACTTTGATCAGAGTACGTTCTCTTTCCAATCTGGATTCGCTTTATGCGGTGAGGTTGGTCGTGAACCGAAACATCTAGTCAGTTTTTTTTAAACGCATGTATGTGAAACTATAATGTTCCAGACATTTGTCATGCTTCCGATAAGACTCACTCTTTTGGAGTCTTCTCTTGGATATTTTTCCCATAAGACTCATATCCGTTGGAGTCTTCTCTTGATCATGTCTTTTGATATATTCCAGTAGAAGTATGGTGGTTGACTATCATCATCGGTTTTAATTCGAGAAACGATGAGTCTAACCTAATACGACTACTTCGAACCACTCTGCTTTGTACCCTTGCATAGTCTTTCATTAGACTAACCAACCGTAATTGTTCTCTGTATGGTTGGCTGGTGTCATCCGTTCGATTCGGCACATCAGATGAGTCGAGGACCCATGAAGGCTAGATCGACTATGAACATGAACGGTATTTGAAAATGTTTTAATCAGGCTACGATCTTTGGGCGTTGACTACTGAAGTCAATACTCTTGTAAATTATTTTAAGTCTTCCGCTGTATTGTAATAACTCTGTATTTTGTCGCATTTGGAATTGTGTTGAAATTCCGCGACTATGTTTAAATGAAAGTTATGGTAATTTTGTATCATAATTGTTCTTTATGAATTGTGTTTCAATGGTAAAGCCTAGGGTGGCTTTGGTGTGGAAACCGAGGTCACTGGCGGTAATACCTTTCCAAATGAGTTAAAATTTGGGGGTGTTACAGGGGATGTGAAGATTATGTAAAGCGTTTACTATCAGATAAGCTTGCACCCAAATCAGATAAATGCTTCTTTATAGGGTATCCTAAGGAAACCAAGGGATACTACTTCTACAATCCCACTGAGCACAAAGTGTTTGTTGCAAGGGATAATGTCTTTTTGGAAAAAGAATTTATTTCCAAGAAGCCAAGTGGGAGAAATATTCATCTTGAAAAAGTTGAAGATGAGCAACAAACCCAACAACAAGTCGACATGGACGATGCCGACGAGGAGATGACAGTATCTGAAGGCATAAATTCCCAAAGGGAAGTCGTCCAGGTACCAGAACCAATACCTCAAGAACCAGATTCAAATAAGGACCCACAAACAGTTGTGGAAAATGCTCCAGTTGTCGAACCCACACATATCAAATAGGCCAAGGGCACAGCCAAGACGATATGATGATTTCATCTTGACTGCAAGCCTTGATGTTATGCTTTTAGAAAGTGGATAACCTACCACCTATAAGCAAGCAACGACGGGTCCAAACTCCGAGAAATGGCTTAAAGCCATGAAATCTGGAATGGATTCTACGTCTGAGAATCAGGTCTGGGACTTGATAGATTTGCCAGATGGAGTAAAACCCATTAGATGCAAATGTATTTTCAAACTCAAGACATACAAAGATGGAATCATATCTGTTTACAAGGCAAGGCTAGTTGCCAAAAGGTTTTAAACAGATTCATGGTCTTGACTATGACGAGACATTTTCACCGGTCGTAATGATCAGGTCCATCAGGATACTCCTAGCTATTGACGCTTATTATGACTATGAGATTTGGCAAATGGATATCAAGACTGGTTTTCTAAATGGATATTTAGAAGAGGATGTGTACATGACACAACTAGAGGGTTTTGAGGATCCAACAGACCCTAGGAAAGTAAGCAAGCTTAAGAAGTTCATTTTTGGACTTAAGCAAGCATCCAGAAGTTGGAACATTCGATTTGATGAAGCTATCAAAGAGTTTGACTTCATTAGATGCGAAGAAGAGCCTTGTGTTTACAAGAAGTTTAGTAGGAGCAAAGTGGTCTTCTTGGTCCTGTATATGGATGCCATACTGCTCATTGGAAATGACATTCCGATGCTAGAGTTCGTTAAGGGATGACTGAAGAAATGTTTTTCAATGAAGGACCTAGGAGAAGCAGAGTACATATTGGGTATCAAGATCTATAGAGATAGATCTAAGAGACTACTTGGATTAAGTCAAGGAACTTATATAGATAAGGTTCTTGATAGGTTCAAAATGCAGGATTCCAAGAAAGGGTTTCTACCCATGCAACATGGCATATACCTCAACAAGAAGCAGTGTCCTAAGACACCAGCTGAGCTAGAGAAGATGAACAAGATACCATATGCTTCTGCTATAGGATCTATCATGTATGCCATGATATGTACACGCCCTGACGTTGCATTTGCTTTGAGCATATGTAGCAGATACCAATCGAATCCTGGAGAGGCACATTGGTATGCAGCCAAGAACATCCTGAATTACTTGAGAAGAACCAAGGACGACTTCTTGGTATTTGGGGGTGATGACGAGTTAGTCGTTCGAGGATACACTGATGCAAACTTCCAGACAGACCGGGATGACTTTGAGTCCCAGTCAGGATATGTCTTCATCCTGAATGGAAGAGCTCCAAGCAGAACACAGTGGATGATTCTACGACAGAGGCAAAGTACATCGCTGCTGGTGAAGCGACGAAGGAGGCTGTCTGGATTAGGCAGTTCATTGATGAGCTCGGCGTTGTTCCTAGCATATCAGGGGCAATTGATGTCTATTGTGACAATAATGGCGCCATAGCCGAAGCTAAGGAACCGAGTTCAAGCTCCAAATCCAAACACGTACTGCTGAAGTATCACCTCATTTGACACATCGTTGATAGAGAAGACGTAAGGATGTGCAAAGTGCACATAGATGACAACATTGCAGATCCACTAACCAAGCCTATGCCTAGGCCCAAGCATGAGAGTCATACTAGGGCCAAGGGCCTCAAGCACATTGGAAAATGACTTTGAGATTGCATTGTCTTACATTATGAACTTTGTTTTATGTATGTCAGACACATTTTATGCTTGATTATATGATGTACAACTTTCATTCTTATTTAATCATTGCTTGGAATTAAATAAAATATCCAAATAATTTATAATTCGCAAATGGGCTCATCATAAGTGTTTTGGTGAATGAAACCCCATTAAGTGAACTGAAGTTATAAATTATTCAAAGTCCATGGTCTGAGTCATTAACTTGGACATAAATGACTTCATTTAAGATTGTATTGTAAGTTGACTGATAGCACCAAGTTTCATGGGCTATAGGGACATAGAGATGTCTAGTCAATTACACAGATATGTATGGATGATACATATAGGACTGACCCACCTTAAGACTCTCCAAAAGGGCTTGAAGAGTTTTAAGTCAAACCATGATTGGTAGATTCCTCAAACATGAGTATGATATGGTTCCTCTTGAAGATTGGTATGTCTTTGATGTTGTTAAACACTGACCGTAACATGTAGTTATAAAGGCAGTGATTGGGATTGCCAAAATTCGAGTGGGAGCTATAGTCATACAAGACTGGAGAAGTCCTCCTCCTTCATGTATACTGTGATGCTTGGACATGAATGGTGTCTCGGCCACTTGAAGAGCGAGAACTGAAAAATGCATGGCCATGCTCGGATGGATTATCTGTAACCATCCGTTATTTGATAGTTCAAACTCAAGAGTTCAAGAAACACATTTGATCAGAGATATGGATGTCATCATATCATCAAATAAGACACTAAGAGACAAAGGGATTTAACATTGCACACTTGTTTTAAGGACAAATGGGAGATTGAAGGAATTGTATCCTTTAATCAAAGGTGCAATTACCAAACATGGACTAGGACTATTGATGGAGATTTACAATCCGGGTATTTTAGGGATCGTAGTACTTTGCTAGAAGCCAACTACGATTAATGGACTTAATCGGATTAGGTCCATGACTATAATAACCGGGTACTATGAGGTCACACACATAGAGTTATCGGGCTGGATTAAACTAAACCGGAAGCCCATGTGGGACATGGAATTTTGGCCCTATGGCTAAATTGGGAGATTGGCTTTCATTATTAATAGATAAGAGTTACTATTGATAATAACTAGATAAAAGGGAATCTTATTAGAAGATATAGATACAATATAACGATATTATATCTATTACCAAAGATAAGATATGATCTTATGTCAATATAAGTGATGGCTTCCAAAAGAAAAAGCGCGACTTCAACCCTAATACTAGTGCACTGCCGAACCACCCAGAGAGGAGCCAAGCTCGTGCCTTTCCGTTCTTCATTCTAGCAGACAAGACCAAGGCGATCCAGAATCCAGACTCGTATGGACCAAGTAGTTTGGTGTACTCCATCGCATCTCTATTCATTGTGGGCCAGTAGTATCCGGTTCGCAAGGCTTTCCCTGAGAGGCTTCGTCCTCCGGTGTGGTTTCCACATTCTCCTTCATGTAATGACTGTAAGATGCGTCTGGCTTATAGAGTCTTGAGGCATCGTAGGAGTATCCATGTGACAGATCTCTTGAACAAGACGTCACTTATAATATCGAAGGAAAGAGCTTGTACCTTTAGCCTTTTTGCTTCCGTTTTGTCGTTGGGTAGGATGCCGTCTTTTAGCCATTTGACGTAAGGTAACGTCCAGTCGTCATGATCGTTGACGATGTCTTCTTCTGGTCGGTCACCTATCTCCATCGTGACAAGTTCTTCCAATGGTGTACTCGAATCTTTGAGTGTTTTTGGAACGGCTGGTGTTGTGATGTGTGCCAGTGGGATGTTTGGGAACTCCTTTAGGTCGAAGACGGACCCCAAGTTGGCTAGTGCGTCAGCCTGAGAGTTGAGATCTCTGGGAACTTGCCTGATGTTGAATGTTTGGAATTGGTCGATTAGCTTCTTGGCTACGTCCAGATAAGCTATCATCCTATCGTCCTTGGCGTTGTATGACCCTTGTATTTGATTTACGACCAAGAGGGAGTCGCAAATGACTTCGATTTCTCGGACTCCTAGGTCGCGTGCCAGAACGAGCCCAAATATGAGTGCTTCGTATTCGGCTTCGTTGTTGGTCGTGTCCCATTCGCATCTTATGGCCTGGGCTATCTTGCCCCCTTGTGGCGATTTCAGCATGACCCCTAGCCCCGATCCTCTAGTGTTCGACGCACCATCAATGTGGAGCTCCCATTTACCTGTTTCCTCTGTCGCAAGTAACTGTGTTGCTTCTTTGGCGGCTTCTTGTTCTAGGGTCGGGCTGAAGTCTGCCACAAATTCAGCCAAGGCTTGCGATTTGATTGTCGTCATGGGCTCGTATTCGATGTTGTAGCCGCTGAGGTGTATGGCCCATTTGGCCATTCGTCCTGTGAACTCGGGTTTTCTCATGATTGCTCTCATGGGATGGTTAGTGCGGAAAATTATAGTATGAGATTCAAAATATGATTTGAGTTATTGGATTCCATTACCAGTGATAGGACAAGTTTTTCTAGCGACGTGTACCTTGTTTCTGCTAACAGTAGCAGTCGACTGACATAGTAGATTGGCGATTGCTTGCCATCTTCTTCTCCGACCAGTACTGCGCTCACGGCGGACTCCGATACTGCTAGGTATAGCAATAATGGCTCGTCGTCTTTGGGTTTGGTTAACAACAAGGGACTGGCCAGGTATTTCTTCAAATCTTGGAACGCGACTTCATGTTCTTCTGTCCATTGAAATGACTTGTTCTTCTTGAGAGCGTCGTGAAAGGGTTTGCACTTGTCGGATGACTTAGAGATGAATCTGTTCAGAGCTGTTATCCGACCTGTCAGCTTTTGTACGTCCTTGACGCATCGAGGGGATCGGAGATTGATGAGGGCCTTGACCTGTTCCGGACTGGCTTCTATTCCTCTTTGTGCCACCATGTACCCCAAGAATTTTCCTGACGACACCCCGAAAGAGCATTTCATAGGATTTAATTTCATGTTATATCTTTTTAGTACCTCGAAGCTATCGCGGAGGTGAACGATGTGGTCCTTTTTCTTTTTCGATTTGACCAACATGTCGTCTATGTAGACTTCCATTGTGTCCCCAATCTGATCTTTGAACATCTTGTTGACTAGTCGTTGATAAGTAGCCCCTGCATTTTTTAGTCCGAAGGGCATTACTTTGTAACAATAGATACCTTGGCTTGTGAGGAATGCTGTTTTCTCTTGGTCTTCTGGTTCCATGAGGATCTGATTGTAGCCACTGAACGCGTCCATGAAGGATAGCATTTCGTGCCCTATCGTCGCGTCGACCATGGCGTCGATATGAGGGAGTGGGAAGGAATCTTTGGGACAAGCCTTGTTAAGGTCGGTGAAGTCGATGCAGACTCTCCATTTGCCGTTTTTCTTTTGGACCACAACCACGTTGGCCAGCCATTCGGGGTAGTTGACTTCTCTTATTTTCCCTTTTTCCAATAGGCTCCTGACTTCGTCGTCGACGATCTTATTTCGCTCTGGGGTGAATTTCCTGCACTTCTACTTTACAGGGGGGTGAGACGGATCTACATTCAATTTATGAGTAATAATGTTTGGAGATATTCCGATCATGTCTTCATGTGACCACACAAAGCAATCAGCATTAGATCGGAGGAAATCCAGTATTTGTTGTCTGGTCGAGTCGTCGAGGTCCGACCCGACCCTTACCGTTTGGTTTGGCTTTGAAGGATCTAATGCGATCTCGTCAAGCTTTTCCATTTCTGGTTCGACGTATCGACTAGATCCTTCTCTGAGCTGTGATTTCTATGCGGTCTTGGGTTCGACCGCGCTCTTCATGGAGGCGACATAGCATTCCTTGGCCATCCTCTGATCTCTCTTGATTTCTTGGACTCCCCACTTGGTAGGGAACTTGATGATTTGATGGTACATCGAGGGTACCGCCTTCATAGCATGTATCCATGGCCTGCCAAGAATGCAATTATAGGGAGATGTGCAGTCTAGGACTAGAAATTTCACCTGTTGGTTTACTCCTCCGGCGTATGTCGTAAGAACAATTTCGCCGATAGTATGTTTAACTTCACCGCTGAATCCGACTAGTGGAGTCGATTTCTTGATAAGATCATCTTCGCCCAGACCCATCCCTTTGAGGGCGTCGAAGGTCAAGAGATTGGTTAAACTTCCTATATCGATTAGTACTCTACGTATCAAACAGTTCCCAATAGACAAAGAGATTACCAGACCATCGTGATGGTTTTCCGACCCGTCGGCATCAGACTCGTCGAGCGTGACCGTTGGGAGGTCGGAGACCCTGGTTTGTCTGAATTTTGGCGTCTCGGGTTTACTGCATTTGCTTTCTTTCGCATGTCTTTTGGCTGTGAAGTACGTGTTCCCACATACGTCTGAGCCCCCTGAAATGGTATTTTTGGGCTTTACAACAGCTGTGAGATAGAGTCCAAACAACTTCCATCCCACACGATCTCCACCCTCCGATTAGGGCGCGACAGGAGAGGGCTACGTGGCGATCATCCCGCTTCATGATGGGACGTTTTTATGACCTGTCGATTCCTTCCATAAATTCGAATCAAGTTTCTGACGGTTTGGCCTCATCTTCTTCCTTTGTTTCCTCATCTGGTAGGTTTTGCTAAGCTTTTTCAAAAAAATTGCTCTTTGATTCCCTTCTCTCTCTGCTTTGGAGATGGTTTCCAGTGAATCGTCTGAATCGACTGCTACTCGCTCGAACTCGAGCAAGAATGAGCCCCCCCCCCTTTTCCTTCTCAAGGAGGCCGATGCTCTGACGGGGACTCTGTCGGAGGCGGAGTTGGAGTAGATCCTTCAATTCGGAGGCTTTCCTCTAGAGACGGTCGCAAGGTTGCCGCATCCAGACGAGAGAGTCGACGCTCGCTATGAGGGATGGGCTTGTTTCTATGCTTACCCATTTAGGATTGGCCATACGTTTCCATTCTCCCCTCTTGTTAGGGACTTTTTAGCGACCCTGGCGCTTGCGCCTTGTCAGGTCATGCCGCAGGCGTGGCGGATCCTTAGGGTTTTAGATTTGTTTAATGTTCAGTCTGGGTGATCGGTGCTATTTTGTAGTGCATATCTGAGGGTTATTACCAGGTTTGAGGCACCATTTGGATGGATTTAGAGCACAATCGTGGATTATGGAGTTAGAGTGGAGAAGTGAAGAAATCATGGGATTTATAGAGGTTTGAAGTGTATTGAAGAGTAGAAGAACAATGTGCTGAATTAAAATGGTTCGTTCTCTCTACTCAGATGTCCAAATGAAGTGATTCTAATTCGAGGAGTTAGATCTTGAAGTCTACTGCAAGTCATCAAAATATGAGCGCAATCCGAGTTGGGAATCAAAAGTTATGGCGTTTTTACTAAAGTGTCGCAGAAGCTGAAAAAGGCACCGCCGCCCCGCGGTGGAACTCACCGCCCCGCGGTGTAACTTGACGCCCCGCGCCAAAAGCTACCGCGACCCGGCGGTGGATCTCAGAGAAGGCAACTAGAAGACTGATGCCCCGCGGTGGGCACGTAGCGCCTCACGGCCAGAAGACTTTATTTCCTTATTTTTGCTGTTTCGGATTTCCTTATTTTCTATTATTTTATTTCCTTTGTTATTTTGCATTAGGTTAACTTTATTTTCCAAAACCTATTTAAGACCTCTTCCTAGGTTAAGAGGCACGGAGACTACTACTTTACTTTTATCAGCAATTTACTTTTCTATTAGGGTTTCATTTACATCTGGATAGAGCACTAATTTCCCTTTGTTCTACTAGACGTTTGAAGCAATACAGTTGATTCGTTTGTGAGATTTCTATTCCTTGTTCCTATTCTTATGTGTGTTGGTTTGATTCTCTTGGTTATATTGATTATTGATTTTATCGTTATTCTTCATAGCCTAGCCAACTAGGTTGAATACTATTTATCAATTGCTAGGATTTGCATATAGTGGAATACGAGTGCATATCTAGTAGCATACACGATTGTTGCATATAGTGGAATACGAGTGCGCAATCGTGAGTGAGAATCATTTGCATGTTGAATAGTAAGGTTTTCTTCTATTTGCATGTATCCTATATCCTTGTGTGCATTGCTATTGCTTTGTTAGTGGTAAGGTTTTCTTCCATTGATATTGTGATAAGTCTATCAACAACTGTGAGAATTGGTAGTACTTAAGATCAGGGTGAGAACAACCATAAGAATAGTGAAAGAACTTGGATTTAATAGATTTCTGTGATCAAATTATATCTCTGTATTGTGGATCTCGTTTGATAATCAAAACCCCCCTTGTTACTTTGCAAATTTTCTGTGATCAAATTTCTGTGATCAAATTTTCTTTGATCAGATTTCTGTGATCAAATTATATCTCTGTATTGTGGATTTCTGTGATCAAATTTTCCCAAGTCAACTAAACCTGTTCAATTTTCTCTGTTTGATAATCAAAACCCCCCTTGTTACTTTGCATGCTTATAAGCACATAGATTGATTACTTCCTCCCTGTGGGTTCAACCGTTATTTGCTTGCTATACATCTGTTTAGTAGGTTTGTTAGGACTTTTACTTTGACTAGGCTATTCAACGATATTCGCATTGCATATTTTAGCCACGTCACTGGGGCCGGTTTTAATTTCGACGCCCTATGGTACAACTATTCTCTGGGGTCGAAGAGTTCTTCTCGCGTCCAGTTGCATATTCGTCCGGGTCGGAAGCCTTTGGTGTTCAATTTAGATGTAAACGACCGTGGATGGGGGTCGAAGTTTTTCTTCGTCGAGCGTTCGTCTTTGGAGAAGGGAGGTGATTGTTCGTTTCTGTTGTCGGAGTGGCGAGTTGAGAGTACGTACTCGACTTCTCTTTGCCTGTTTTTTGTGATTTAACCTTTTGTTTAACTCTTCTTTTTTGTAGTCCCTGAGGCTGAAGAGTTGGAAGCGGACACTCAGTCGGAAGGTCTGACAAAGATCATTCTTAGTATCCCCGCGTCAGAGCGGAAGTTCGTAAACGTCAACTTGTTGTCGACTTCCCCCGCTACTCAGGACGTTATATCGAATGTTTCGTCGTCTCGGGTCAAGTGTGAGTTTTCGTTTGACTCATGTACTTTTAATCGTCTGCTTGTGATTTACGTTTTATCTGTCGTGTCAGCGTCTCCGGCTGGTCGGTCGAGTGCCCGTTTGAAGGGAGTGTCCGGGAAAGGTCTGATAGAGCAAAGGCTGGCGGCGGTCAAGGCCTCGTCGAGTAAATCGACGCCGGCGGAGTCGTCGCTCCCAGCCAAAGTTGGCTCGAAAAGGAAGGCAGATGCTTCTTCTGGCGATGTGAAGGTGGTGGATACTCCAAAGAAGAAGGCGACGGCTGCTCATGGAGTCGAGAAGATCGACGCGGTCGGTCGATCAATTGCCGATCTTTTTCATGCTCAGGATCCGACTTTGAAGTCTGAAGTTGATGGCGTCTCTCCCTTGGATTGTATTGGTGAAGCAGGGTGTTCTGCGTGGAAGGTAAGTCGTTTTGTCAGATCTCAAGTTTGTTCGTTTTAGTCCTCATAATCTGGTGGAACCTTGATTGTTTCGACTTTGTCTTTTTCAGACTTTTCAGTTTCTCTTGGGCGCGTATTCTGGGGTCAAAGAGATGGTCGCTAAGGCCGAAGATAGGGCTGCTAGGTCAGAGTCCGATCTGGCGTCTTTGAGGACCAAGGTGGAAGGAGATGAGAACCGCTTTAGGGACGTTGAGCGCCGCTTCGCTAAGGAGCTGAAGAGCTGCCAAGAAGACTTGGATGCTTGTCGGAGGGAGCTCAGTGAGAGCCAATCAAGTGTTGAAGAGAAGGTGATGCAGGCTAGGATTAATGTTGGTCGGGTCGCAGGTGACGTAGGCGCTTTTTACGCGTTGAAGTCGCGTGTTGAGATGATCGAGGAGTTCGAAGAGGGCAAGCGGGAGACCTGGGATTTGAAGGCGGAGAAGGAGACTATGGACACCCTGTTTCCGAAGGGGAATCCTGGCTCTGAGCTTTTCCGGTTGGCCGGTGTCGGGGAGGACTCCCTGGACGAAAGCACTGGTGAAGACGAGGCCCACTCTGGCGACACCGTGCCGATCGAGGCCCAGCTTTCTCCTGATCTGGCCCCTGTTGAAGGTAACGTTGCGAACCCTGATCCTTGACTGTCTTTCGTAATTTGTTTTGTGATCCCACCTGTGTGTGGGTAGAATGTTCTCTGGTTTTGGCGACCCGTCAACCATCGCGGGTCGCAGAATGTGTTCGTGGATAATTTGAAGTCCTACGTGTGTGTAGGCAGACAATGTCGTTTTGTTCACTCGTCTAAAGACTGTAACGAGCCGTTGGAACCAATATCTTGGCGGGGATGACCGCTTCACTTCCTTAGACGAGTGAGAATGGTGACTGTCTAGTCGCATTCTTCCGGGTGGTCCTGTCGGACCAGAGGATGAACGGGAGCTCATCTGCCCACTTTCCTTTAGCCCCTGTGAGTCGTTTCTTGAGGTTGTTGATTTTGTTGCTAGACTCGGCTTGTCTGTTAGATTGCGGATATCGAGGAGTGGATGTGATCAATTTGATATTCCATTGGTCGCAGAAAGCTCGAGTCTTATGGCTGATGAACTGGGAGCCATTGTCGCACACGATTTCTGACAGGATGCCAAATCTGCACAAGATATTGCGTTTTATAAATGAAATGATGTGTTGATCCTTTACCTCTCGATAGGCTTCATCTTCGATCCATTTAGAAAAGTAGTCTGTCATGGCAAGGAAGAAGACTCGTTGACCCGACGCAGGTGGGAGTTTCCCGACGATGTCCATCCCCCATCTGATGAAGGGCCATGGTGCCAGAGTCGGATGGAGGAGTTCCGAGGGTTGATGAGGAACGGGTGCGTGTCATTGGCAGGCATCACACTTCTTGGTGTACTCCATCGCGTCTCTATTCATTGTAGGCCAGTAGTATCCGTTTCATAGAGCTTTTCCCGAGAGGCTTCGTTCGCCGGTGTGGTTCCCACATCTCCTTCATGTAATGACTGTAAGATACGTCTGACTTCTAGAGTCTTGAGGCATCGTAGGAGTATCCCTGTGACAGTTCTTTTGAACAAGACGTCATTTATAATATCAAAGGAGAGAGCTTGTACCTTTAGCCTTTTTGCTTCTGTTTTGTCGTTGGGTAGGATGCCGTCTTTTAGCCATTTGATGTAAGGTAACGTCCAGTCGTCACGATTGTTGACGAAGTCTTCCTCTGGTCGGTCACCTATGTCCATCGTGACAAGTTCCTCCAATGGTGTGATCGACTCCTTGGATGTTTTTGGAACGGCTGGTGTCATGACGTGCGCTAGTGGGATATTTGGAAATTCTTTTGGATCTAAGACGGACCCTAAATTGGCTAGTGCGTCAGCCTGAGAGTTGAGATCTCCAGGCATCTGCCTGATGTCGAATGTTTGGAATTGGTCGATTAGCTTCTTGGCCACGTCCAGGTAAGCTATCATTCTGTCGTCCTTGGCGTTGTACGACCCTTGTATTTGATTTATGACTAAGAGGGAGTCACAAATGACTTCGATCTCTCGGACTCCTAGGTCGCGCGCCAGGATGAGCCCAAATATGAGTGCTTTATATTCAGCTTTATTGTTGGTTGCGTCCCATTCGCATCTTATGGCCTGGGCTATCTTGTCCCCTTGTGGTGATTTCAACACAACCCCTAGCCCTGATCCTCTAGCATTCGACGCGCCATCGGTGTGGAGCTCCCATTTTCCTGTTTCATCTGTCGCGAACAATTGTGTTGCTTCTTTGGCGGCTTCTTGCTCTAGGGTTGGGCTGAAGTCTGCCACAAAGTCAGCCAGGGCTTGCGACTTGATCGCTGTTCTGGGATCGTACTCAATGTCATAGCCGCTGAGGTGTATGGCCCACTTGACCATCCGTCCTGTGAACTCAGGCTTCCTCATGATTGCTCTCATGGGATGGTTAGTGCGGACAATTATAGTATGGGATTCTAAATACGGTTTGAGTTTATTCGATGCCATTACCAGTGATAGTACAAGTTTTTCTAACGATGAGTACCTTGTCTCTGCTGGTAGTAATGTTCGACTGAGGTAGTATATCGGCGATTTCTTGCCGTCTTCTTCTCTGACTAGAACTGCGCTTACGGCCGACTCCGATACTGCTAGGTACAGTAGTAACGGTTCGTCGTCTTTGGGTTTGGTTAACAACAGGGGACTGGCAAGGTATTTCTTTAGGTTCTGAAATGCAACTTCATGTTCTTTCGTCCATTGAAAGGATTTGTTCTTGTTAAGAGCATCGTGAAAGAGTTTGCACTTGTCGGATGACCTTGAGGTGAATCTGTTCAGAGCTTCTATCCGACCTGTCAGCTTCTGTACGTCTTTGACGCACCGAGGGGATCGGAGGCTGATGATGGCTTTGACTTGTTCTGGGTTGGCTTCTATTCCTCTTTGTGTTACCAAGTACCCTAAGAACTTTCCTGACGACACTCCGAAAGAGCATTTCATAGGGTTTAGTTTCATGTTATATCTCTTTAGTACCTCGAAGCCGTCGTAGAGGTGGTTGATGTGGTCCTCTTTCTTTTTCGATTTGACCAGCATGTCATCTATATATACTTCCATCGTGTCCCCAATCTGATCTTTGAACATCTTGTTGACTAGTCGTTGATAAGTAGCCCCTGCATTTTTTAGTCTGAAGGGCATTACTTTGTAACAATAGATCCTTGACTTGTGACGAATGCCATTTTCTCTTGGTCTTCTGGTTCCATGAGGATTTGATTGTAGCCACTGAACGCGTCCATGAAGGATAGCATTTCGTGTCATGTCGTTGCGTCGACCATGGCGTCGATGTGAGGGAGTGGGAATGAATCTTTGGTACAAGCCTTGTTGAGATCAGTGAAGTCGACGCATACTCTCCATTTGCCATTTTTCTTTTGGACTACGACCACGTTGGCCAGCCACTCGGGGTAGTTGACTTCCCTTATTTTTCCTGTTTCCAGCAAGCTCCTGACTTCGTCGTCGACAATCTTGTTTCGCTCTAGGGCGAATTTCCTACGCTTTTGCTTTACAGGAGGGTGAGATGGATCTACGTTCAATTTATGAGTAATAATGTTTGGAGATATACCAACCATATCTTCATGTGACCATGCAAAACAATCAGCATTAGACTTGAGGAAATCCAGAATTTGTTGTCTGGTCGAGTCGTCCAGGTCCGACCCGACCCTTACCGTTTGGTTTGGCTTTGAAGGATTGTTAGGTGTCATTTCATGCACCTTTACTAGCAATTATTAGCATCATTTGGAGGAGTTTAGGATGAGATTTGTGGCTAAGTATGTGATCCAGAAGTTGTAGAGAAAAGTGAAGATATCTAGGGATTTACAACTTAGACGGAGATGGAGATAGAGAAGAAGAAGAGGAGCTGAAGAAGGAGTGGGCGATTTCACCGCCCCGCGCCAGAGCCACCGCGACCCGACGGTGGCTCTCAGAGAAGATTGAAGGTTGCGCCGGTAGAAGCCACCGCCATGCGGTGGATCTCACTGCCCCGCGGTGGGCACGTCAGGCCTCGCGGCCAGTAGAAGATTTTATTTCCTTTATTGCATTTCAGATTTCCTTATTTTCTATTATTTTATTTCCTTTGTTATTTTGCATTAGGTTAATTTATTTTCCAAAACCTATTTAAGACCTTTTTCTAGGTCTTGAGTGGGCAGCCAGACATCAGAATTCTACATTACGCAATTTAACTTTTCTATTAGGGTTTCATTCACCTTTGATGGAGCACTAATTTCCCTTTGTTCTACTAGACGTTTGAAGCAATACAGTTGATGTATTTGTGATATTTATATTCCTTGTTCTTATTCTTATATGTATTGGTTTGATTCTCTTGGTTATATTGAATATTGATTTATTGTTATTCCTCATAGCCTGATCAACTAGGTTGAATACTATTTATCAATTGCTAGGATTTGCATATAGTGGAATATGAGTGCATATCTAGTGGCATACACGATTGTTGCATATAGTGGAATACGAGTGCGCAATCGTGAGTGATAATCATTTGCATGTTAAGTAGTAAGGTTTTCTTCTATTTGCATGTATCCTATATCCTTGTGTGTATTGCTATTGCTTTATTGGTGGTAAGGTTTTCTTCCATTGATATTGTGATAAGTCTATCAACAACTGTGAGAATTGGTAGTACTTAAGATCAGGGTGAGAACAACCATACGAATAGTGAAAGAACTTGGATTGAATAGATTTTAGTGATCAAATTATATCTCTGTATTGTGGATCTCGTTCTAGTGGAACTCTTTTCCCCAATCATTTTCTCAACTTAATCAAACTTGTTTGCTTTATTTTCCTTGATAACTAAAACCCCCCTTCCTTGTTTCTTGTCAATCATAATTGCATACTTTATCAGATCTTCCCTGTGGGTTCGACCCTTACTTGCTTACTATACATCCATTTAGTAGGTCTGTTAGGACATTTACTTTGACTAGGCCATTCAACGATATTTGCATTACATATTTCGGCCACGTCAAATTTGGCGCCGTTGCTGGGGAAGTTTTCTGTTTTGTTGTGCGTTTTTGTGATTGACTTTGGTGGAGACCTATCTTATGGTCGACACTCGTTCTACTGACTCTCCTCTAGCTTCTTTTGATCCAGAAATCGACAGATCATTCCGTGCAAACCTACACGATCAAGAAGAAGAAGCCGATGTTGAGACCGTTGAAACAGTTGACATCCCTGTTGTTGCAATGGCCGGAACTCTGAGAGAGCTGACTGAACCGAACATCGGGGCACAACCCTTGGCTGTCATCATCCCTGCGCTTGGCGAAGGGGTGAACTTTGAGCTGAAGTCTGGAGTTGTTGCTTATCTCCCGAAATTCCATGGTTTGAGTGGAGAGGACCCGATATCTCATCTGGGTAAATTCCACAATGTCTGCATGACTATGAAGCCAAGGAATGTGACGGAGGATCAAATCAAGATGAGAGCCTTTGGATTTTCGTTGCTAGAATCTGCTAGCGACTGGTATTATCACTTGCACCAGGGACTATAGATACCTGGACTAAACTGCACAAGGCGTTTCTTGACAAGTACTTCCCAACGAATAAGGCGAATGCTTTGAAAAAGGCAATTGCTAACATTGAGCAGGCTGGTGATGAGACGCTATATGACTATCTTGAGAGGTACAAAAGGCTTTGCTCTAGTTGCCCGTTCCACGGATACGCCAAGCAGGATCTTGTTCTCTACTTGCATAATGGTCTGCTAGATCAGGAAAGAAGGATGTGTGACGCTGCATGCGGTGAGAGTATTCTGAATATGACACCGGACACAGCCATGGAGAGATTTCAGGAGATGAGTGAGAGTACCAGGAGCTTTGGAAAGACATATTAGAGAAAGGCAGTCAATGCTATGACTCCTGCAGGACCGAGCCCAGTGCTGAACGAGTTAGCTGAGTTGAAGGAGATGGTGAAGAGAATGGCGAACCAAAACACTCCTCAACAAGTCAAGGCATGTGGAATTTGTTGTGATCAATTCCACCCTACCGATACTTGTCCTCAGTTGCAGGAGGAAGGTACTGCTGAAGTGAATGCTGTAGGAGGTTACGGACCCCCTAGACCGCAATTTGGTGGACAGCCCAACTACAATCCGAGAGGGCGAGACCATCCAGGTTTCAGGTGGAGCGACCCCCAAGGTGGTCAACAGCCAGCACAACAGCAATACCAACAGAGAGTCCCATACCAACAGAGGCCTCAAGGCCAAACCTCTAGTGCTACTACTGAAGAGATGCTAAAGACTTTGACTCAGCATTTCGCCACTCATGTTCAGGCTACTGAGTCAAGCATAAAGAATATGGAGAGGCAGATTGGCCAACTGGCTGATGTTGTAACCAAGATTGACCAGAGGACATCTAACTCCCTACCCTCTCAGACTATAGTGAATCCAAGGGAGAATGTGAGTGCCATCACCCTCAGAAGTGGAAAGAAGCTGTTCGTTCCTCCTATTGCTGAAGAGGAGAGCGAGTCTGAGAAGAAGAATATCGATGACCGCCCCGCGGTGGACTCCACCGCGACCCGGCGACAAGTTGAGGCTGAGGCCAGGAAAGAAGGATGCCTGCCACCGCCCCGCGACGACACTAGCCGCGACCCGGCGGCAAGTCTCAGTAATCCCACCGTGACCTCATCGCCCCACGACGATAACCACCGCCCCGCGGTGAGCCTACCGCGACTCGGCCTCCAAAATCCTTTCTCTGCAGAAGAGATTTGTGTTGATTATTATGTTCGTCCGTTTTTTTCCCTCTTGGTTCCGAGAAGCCACCAATACCTTTTCCCGAGGCGCTAAAGGCTAGAAGGGTCACCGACGACAATGATCTTTTCGAGACGTTCTGAAACTGTGAGGTGAATGTTCCTCTTCTCAAGCTTATTAAGGCTATCCCTCGATATGCCAAGTTTTTGAAGGAGCTGTGCACCGTCAAGAGGACACAAAAGCTGAAGGTCCAGAAGAAGGTTCCGATTGGTGAACATATCTCGGCGGTATTTCAAAGGCGTATGCCTGAAAAGTGCAAGGATCTAGGTACGTTCACTATTCCTATTGCTATAGGTGAGCATCGATTTGGGAAAGCCTTGCTAGACTTGGGTGCCTCTATTAATGTTTTGCCTTATTCATTGATTGAGGATTTAGGAGTCGGACCCTTGCATGATACCAATATTGTGATACAACTTGCTGATGGTTCTTGTGTGTCTCCTAAGGGTATTGTGGAGGATGTTCTTGTTAAGATAGGTCCTTTGATTTTCCCTGCTGATTTCTTTGTTATGGATATGAACTATGATGAGCAGGTTGCTCCTGTTATGTTAGGTCGACCTTTTATGAAAACAGCCATGACAAAGATTGATGTAGATAGTGGAACTTTGACTATGGAATTTGATGGAATAATGTTTGAGCATAATATTCATAAGGCCAACTCCATTGAATTGCCCCCCTTTCGCTGCATTAGTGATATCGATAATCCTGTTCAGGAAAATGTTAAGCCTAGTGTAGTGGAGACCATAATTGAACTGTCTTCTATTGCTGAACCTTTTGTTTCGCATGAGTATGATGTCTTACTTGATGACATAGGATATTCAATTCCCTCTAATTTGGGCACTTGACCCCTGCACTAACCACACAAGGCTGTAAGCCTTCATCTAGTGTCGTGCAGCATGATCAGGTCAAGCCCTATCGGCCCCCACATCGCTCTAAGTATGGGGGAGATGCTCCAAAGGGAGCAATCATGGAGTCATTGGCTAAGAGGGAACATGGTCTAAGGTCCAAGCCTTTCCATGGGAAGTTCCAGTAGAAAGAGTTAAGTATGAGGATTCCGAGGGGATCCTATTTTAGGTGCTGATTGATCTGCAGTACGTCGAGCCAACGACGTTAACTAAGGCACTGTCCGAGAGGCAACCCGAGGTAGTTTTCCTAAAATTTTATTTTCTCTTAGATTGATTTCTTATTTTTTTTTTGCTTTGTTTCGTTCGCCTGTCACTAACATTTCAGGTACGAAAGTAAATGGAGAGAGACGGTGTTCCCAGCCAATTCTCACCGCCCCGCGGTGGAGGTCTGGTATGCCTTCTCAACTCCGAGAGAAAAAAAAATAAAAAAAATAAAGGGCCTCGAAAAAACCTTAAATGGGGAGTAAATTTTTTATTTCTTGAGTGGTACTAAGGATTTGACGGTTTGGGCCGAGATTTCTCTTTGGGCCATTGTATATGACCGGCCCCATCAACCCCTTTTCTTCCTATTCTCTTTCCCTAACCTAGCCCCCACTCTCTCAAACCCTCCATATCCAGCACCCCTCTCAAGTTCTCCAAGCCAAATCCCCATTCTCCCCCCAATCCCTCTCGTTCTTGGTCCGATCCTAGCCTCCAAATACCTTAATCTTGAGTTTCCTTGCCAATTTGGAGTCTAGCCTCACAAACAAGCCAAACACATAACCCCACCGCGTCGCTGTCGTCCACCGCCCCGCGTTGCCCCGCCTCGCGTTGGCCCGCCTCGCGTCGCCTGCCACCGCCCCGCGGCGACCCCCACCACGACCTGGTGTGAAGTTCCAGTTGTCTCACTGCGACCCGACGACTCGTCCACCGCCCCGCGTCGAGACCGCCAGACTTCGTGCTTTCGCTTGTTTTGTAAGTCCTCTTTGGTCTCCCTTTGTTTTGAGCATCTCAATTCATTACTTATGGCACCTAGAGGTAGGAAGCAAGTATCTACGAGGGATGAGAATGAGGTCTACAATGTTGTGAAGGATAGGAAGGTGTTGGCTACTAAATTCTTTGACAAGCCGACGTTGGCTGAGTTTGGTATGTTGGAGTGTGTATCCCTGTGCTTAGCAGAGTGTGGCCTGGGGACTTTCTTGAACAAGGCCGCTGATGCTTATCCCGAGCTGTGTTACCAGTTCATTGCCTCGTTTAAGAGGTATTCTGATGGCTCCGCTGACAAGAGATTGATGAAGGTCACGTTCACATACAATGGTCGTGATTATACTTTGTCTGCTGAGGAGATTCGTGGTGCCCTGGGCATTACAAAAGAGCCATCTGATGGGTGGTCTGGTGGCATCATTGAGACAGATATGATGGAGTTCTGGGAGGCAGCCACACATAGGACGTTCAAGAAGGGCCAAGAGGTGAATTCGAAGTTGGTGAACCCTTGCCTAAGGTTGATCCATAAGGTGTTGATGAGAGATTTCTTTGGCCATGCTGATGATGGTAAGGTCCCTTTGAAGGATTTTCAGTGGTTTTTGAGCATCTTGGAGCTTGTTACGTACACGCCGTGTTGGGCTACCCTCTTTCTGGGTTCCCTGAAGAGGATTCGTGATGGTGAGCCACGTGATATTTGTGGGGGTGGTTTGATCACCCTTCTTTGTGCTGACATTATAGCTATCGATCGGATTCCTCGACCTGTTGCTCACGCGGTGTATGATATGGCGCACATGAAAGTGTGCTCGATGCTGAAACCATTAGGCAGGGATGGTGATTTGGTTTGGTCTTCATATGATGGTCATATTCTGATTCTTCCCCGGGTTTTCACTTATTCTCCTTCCTTTGCAGATTGGTGGATTCCCAGTGATAGCAGAGTGATGGCCGACGCTACCCCTACTGCTACTCCTTCGGGTCCGTTTGGAGAGGGCCCTAGTGCTGGTGCTGCTGCTGCTGAGTTTGTGGGTGAGGATGCCCCTTTGCCTACCCAGTTTGATGCACCCTCGTCTTCTTATGCTCCTGCCACACCTTGGCAGGAGTTGTATGCAAGATTTGATGCATTCTCGGTGCAGCAGACGCATTGGAACACCCGAGTAGAGACCGGTCTGCAGACTTGGCAGACCCAGTTCCGTGCTTATGTAGATGAGCGTCTGGACGCTCATATGAGGGACTACTTCGGGAGGTTCCCACCACCACCGCCATCAGGCCCACAGTGAGTTTATTTCTCCTGCCCCTATTTTATTTGATATTCTCTTTTCTACATTGAGGACAATGTTCGGTTTAAGTATGGGGGAGGGATTTAGACTTGCTATATGTCTATCTTTTGTACATAGCTTTGTTTTTCTGTAATTTCCATTCGAATATTTCTATTCAAAAAAAAAAAAACGAAAAAGCCAAAAAGATGTAAAAAGGCAATCAAAATCCTAGGATGAGCTGAAAACCCGAAAGGGCGGTTCAGGTAAGAAGCAGGTAGTCCGACTGGTATAGACCGGTGCAAAAATGGACTGGAGTGATGCGAGTATTTGTGAGATATCTAGCAAAATGAAATGAGTGGCTAGGTGAAAACCCGAGAGGGCGCCTAGGCAAGATGAGCGTAAAAGAAGAAGAGTGATTTTAGGATTTCTCATTATTCTTGGCGAGGCCTCATAAGAAGGGGAGTCATAAGGAGGACTCGGGTAGGCCACTCTTGGAGCGATAAGGAGCTATATTGGAGTTAGCATTAGAATTATCTTTGCATCACTTGTTTTGGTTGTCTAGAGCTGATTGTTGAGATGTTGTAATTGCTGGTGTCATATTTTCTTATACTTCCTGAGACCTTGGTGTTTGATTGAGGGAGTGAGTTTATCATTAGCTTACTCGGGACGAGTAAAGGTCTAAGTATGGGGGAATTTGATAGGTGTCATTTCATGCACCTTTACTAGCAATTATTAGCATCATTTGGAGGAGTTTAGGATGAGATTTGTGGCTAAGTCTATGATCCAGAAGTTGTAGAGAAAAGTGAAGATATCCAGGGATTTACAGCTTAGACGGAGATGGAGATAGAGAAGAAGAAGAGGAGCTGAAGAAGGAGTGGGCGATTTCACCGCCCCGCGCCAGAGCCACCGCGACCCGGCGATGGTTCTCAGAGAAGATTGAAGGTCGCGCCGGTAGAAGCCACCGCCCCGAGGTGGGCATGTCATGCCTCGCGGCCAGTAGAAGATTTTATTTCCTTTATTGCATTTCGGATTTCCTTATTTTCTATTATTTTATTTCCTTTGTTATTTTGCATTAGGTTAATTTATTTTCCAAAACCTATTTAAGACCTTTTTCTAGGTCTTGAGTGGGCAGCCAGACATCAGAATTCTACATTATGCAATTTAACTTTTCTATTAGGGTTTCATTCACCTTTGATGGAGCACTAATTTCCCTTTATTCTACTAGACGTTTGAAGCAATACAGTTGATGTGTTTGTGAGATTTCTATTCCTTGTTCTTATTCTTTTATGTGTTGGTTTGATTCTCTTGGTTATATTGAATATTGATTTATTGTTATTCCTCATAGCCTGATCAACTAGGTTGAATACTATTTATCAATTGCTTGGATTTGCATATAGTGGAATACGAGTGCATATCTAGTGGCATACACGATTGTTGCATATAGTGGAATACGAGTGCGCAATCGTGAGTGAGAATCATTTGCATGTTAAGTAGTAAGGTTTTCTTCTATTTACATGTATCCTATATCCTTGTGTGCATTGCTATTGCTTTATTGATGGTAAGGTTTTCTTCCATTGATATTGTGATAAGTCTATCAACAACTGTGAGAATTGGTAGTACTTAAGATCAGGGTGGGAACAACCATAAGAATAGTGAAAGAACTTGGATTGAATAGATTTCAGTGATCAAATTATATCTCTGTATTGTGGATCTCGTTCTAGTGGAACTCTTTTCCCCAATCATTTTCTCAACTTAATCAAACTTGTTTGCTTTATTTTCCTTGATAACTAAAACCCCCTGTTGAATTCCTTAGGTTTTGATGGTAACAAACATTCAACTAATTTGGGTACTAAGTGTTTCAGGAACAAAGACAGTTATGTCAGGGAACCATTGCAGCAAAGGATCGCAGAGGGAACAAAGCTTTGTTCATGTGCTTTGTTACCTCTCAAGGAACTGTAGTGACGAACAAGATCAAAGCTGCGAATGGAAGGAAGAAATCCAGCGTGACGATTATGGAAACAAATCAAAGGAGATCACGCGGTCAAGGATGGAAGACTTCGGCTGCAAGGACTAAGCCGAAAAGAAGATTTGGAGAGAGAATCCGAATGTGTTATCTTAGGAAAACTTTTCTAAGATAATATATTTAGAGAGAGAAGAATCTTATCTTAATCCGTTAATGTTATCTTAGGAATTATTTCCTAAGATAATATCGGTTGTTAAGATAATATTCTTCAAATCAATTAATATCATCTTGTTACCAAGTTTAGGAAAATAGGATTATCTTGTTATGATTAGGGTTTGGTCGAGTTGTATTTATATGGGAATGTGGGATTCATTTCAATGTAACCACGACGAGGAAAAAGAAGAACTGAGAGCGTTCAGTTGAGAAGAAAAAGAGAGTGAAGTGTTTGTAAGTCTTAAAGGGTTGAGTTCGATTCATCATTGTAGAAGAGGTTTCAAATCTAGGTGGGACGTCTAGAGGTTGGAGTCCAGGATACAAGTGTAATCGAACAAGAAATCAATAAGACAAGTAGACGCTTCAAAATCCTCTCAAGCGGGAAGCTTGAAGGTAGTGGTTTTTCTTTGATTAGCTAGTTTTGCTAATTGGAGTTTCCACTATATCGTGAGTTCATCTGTTATCTTTCTTGCTATTTAAATCCGCTGTGCCTTCTGTGGGAACAAAGCTTTTGTTCCCTCAGACGTAACTCTAACGATCTAACAATTGGTATCAGAGCCTGGTGCTCTAGATTGTTTTCGTTACAGAATTTGCAGGAAATATGTCATCGTCAAGCAATGCAATCGATGATTCATTCTGGAAGCCACCAATTCTGAAGGCCGGTGAGTATGACTGGTGGGTGGAACAAATTGAGTCTCATATCTGTTCCCTAGATGGACAGATCTGGAGAGTCATTGAAGTCGGACCTTTGGATATCAAAAATGAGAAAGATGAGACAAAGCCAAAGCCAAAGGTCGACTACACCGATGATGACTGGAACAAGTTGGAGAAGAACAACATGGCTAAGAAGATCCTTCACATGGCTCTTCTTCCCTCCGATCTCAAGAAAATCATGAGTTATAAGACTGCAAAGGAGATCTGGGGTGCCTTGAAGCGCCTTCATCAAGGAAATGAAGATACAAAGAAAAACAAGATTCTCTCCCTGGTGAAGGAGTACGATCAAATTTCTCAAGGAGAGGATGAGCACATTCAAGAGTTCTACTCCAGGTTCCAGGGGATCGTTGGTCAGCTTCAGTTCCTTGGTGAAGCAATGCCAGACTAGAAGCTGACTCACCACTTCATGCAAGGCCTCAACTCTCAGTGGGACGCAATTGCTCTCGCTCTGTACTCCCAAACTGACGTCAAGTCTCTCACCATGGAAGAGGTTGTTGCCAAGCTTGAAAGCAACACATCTGTATACAACCACAAGATGAACAAAAGGGAGAAGAGAAGGCTCAAAGCATTGCCTTGAAGGTTGAACGTGCCTTTGACCTATCTCAAGTTGAAGATGAAGATGAGGACGGTGATGAAGATGTGACTCTCATCACTAGAGCTATGAAGAAAATATGGTCTCAAAACAAGGGCACATAGAGTTCCTCTGAAGGGAACAGAGACATGAAGGATGTCGTTTGTTACCACTGCCAACACAAGGGACATTTTACCAATAACTGCTTCAAGAAAAAGGCTGGTCACCCTCCTGTTCGTGAAAGGAAGCAAGCAATGGTCGTAACATGGGGTGATTCTGACTCAGATGATGAAGATTCGTCACGCTCTAGGGATCTCTGCTTGATGGCCATAGAAGACCATGACAAATCAAAAGGCGGCATACAGGGAACTGAGGTAAGTGAATCTGAACTCATCTCAAGCTTGAAAAGTAAATCAAAAGAAAGCTTGATATCTTTTATTAAGAAACTTGTTCATGAGAATAGTCTTTTCAGTGAGCAAATTGAAGAAAAGGATGAATCGATCTCAAGTTTGATCGAAGAAAATCAGGGTTGGGCAGACCAAGTGCTCGAGCTTGAGAAAGGTTCATCTTTTCCTTCAAGTTCATGTGTCGAATGTCCGAAGCTCGCTGAGAAGATTATGTCTCTTGAGTCCTCTGTCTCCTCACTTGAGTCCGAGTCTTTAATGTTAAAACTTGGAAATGCAAAACTATCTAGTGATCTAACCAAACTCAGTGAGGAACAGAAGGACAAGCCAAAAGGCATTGTCTTTGTTGCAGCCAAGAATGAAAAGAAGCCTGAATCAAAGGAAGTACATCGCTTTGGAATTGGGTATCAACCTAAGCTTCCTATTGATGGCACTAAGTCTAAACTTCCTGGAGTCGAAGGAAAGCAGTCAACGCAAGAAAAGAGGGAAAGTTCCTCGAGGAGGAACAATCACAAAGATTGCTCAAATTCGACTGATGAGAACAAGACTTGGTACCATGGACAGAAAGCTCATTCCATTTGGTTGAAACAATCTCAAAGCGGTAAGTCCAATCATATTGATTTTCATTCTAGGATTGCTAACGAAACAATTTGGCCTAGAAAGAGCAAATATGTCGATCTAAAGTGCCACAAGGTTTGTTGGTATTGCGGGCATTCTGGTCACTACAAACAAGAGTGCCTCCTGAAGAAACACAATGAGGAACTTGCTCGAACCACTAGGGAGAAAATGAATGCTAAACCTCCAGAAATCAAATATGTTGCTCCCACACCCAGAAAGCATAAGCTTGTCTGGGTTCGCAAGAACTAACTCTTTCTGTGCATGATAAAGTGAGGAAAGTTCCCGGTATTTCATTCGTACAAGGGTCAGTTACTTGACAGGGAACAAAGCGAGTCTCACCTCACTTCTGCAGGAATATTTGAGACTCTAAGGCCTAGTGGCAAAGGTACCATGTACATCTAGAAAAGACATCACTGTGTCGAGAAAGATTGGAAAACAAGGAATCTCGTGGAACAAAGAATCAAACACCAGTTTTCTCATTAAGACACCTATTGGGGAACTCTACATTCAGTTTCATACGAAGCCTGGTTTGTTCCCTTAACCACATGTCTATTTGTTGTGTTCCCTCAATGATTGGCTAAATTACATGGTAAAGTATGAAAGGTTAATCATCATGTCTTGGTCTGCATTTCTTCTCTTGATCATTTGTTGAACGCCTTGCTTAGACTCATGCTAATACTTCACTAATGTGCAAAATTGCATGCATGATTCTCTATGCTATCTTGTTAATACATGATTCAGCTTTCTTTCGGCCTAAAAGAGTCAACTTGATGCATTGATCCCTCATTATAAGCCCAAATGATTGTTGACTCTACAGCTTACCTTAGCCATCATGCTTGATGCTTCCTATGAGCCTCTCTTATCATCCACATCTGGGAGCCTCTCATTCATGATTAAACATTATTAAAAATTCTCGTATATATTTATGTGTGATGTTCTTTGTACCCTCTCTGGTAACATTACCCCTGCATCACACTCCTCTACTTTTTCGGAAAGTCAAGAATACGAATTGTCGCCTCTGTGGTCTGTGGCTGGGATTTGACAGGTATGATGTGTAATGATGGCTTGCAACTGCTTGAGAAGTGTTCGTGCATAAAAGGTGATGTGGTGGTTGCGTGATGGTTGTTGCGCTTGAGATCTTGTGGGCTTTGATGGATTTGGACAGAATCTTTTACAAGATCTATTTTTGGAAGACATCTTATTGGCTGTGATCTTTGGTAAAAGAAGGAAAGAAGAAGATTGGGATCATTATCCTTAATACTTGAAAAGATATGAAAAAGGATTCTTGTATTTTCTCTCCTCTTATCTATGGCGTTCTCTGCAAAGTTGTCATGTTACTCCCGTGTGCTGTTTCAAAAAAAAAAAAACTGGAACACCACAGTGAACACAAAGAGGGGACAAATGAATCTTTCTTCTACCGGCGGCTGGATGCTAGTAAGCTACACAAGAAGCAGTTTGTGTTACAAGAAGGTGTTGGTTGGGTCAAGGTTAGACGTGAGATGGAAGATGGTGTGGAGGAAGAAGAGTCTGAAGGTGCAGACTCTGAGGGGGAACAAAAGGTGGAATCTGATTTGAGGAAGGACCGTGAGAAGTTTGTCTCGCACAATATCTCTGTTGGCAGAACAACAAAGGCGTCTTACGGAGTAAGTGAATGCCTAAATTGCTATTCATATTTCAGCTCCCTCTGCAGGCACCAGTGGTGCTTGATTCGTCTTTCTCTGGCTAACCAATCCCTCTTTTGTTCCCAGCACATCTTCCCCTACTACTTTGCTTTTTCTGTTTCATGTGTTTGCAATGATTGACATGTTAATCATATGTGTTACATGTGCTCATTTTGTTGTTGTCTTTACATGCAGTCTATGTTTGTGCGTTTCAATCTAATGCAAAAGGAGTTATCTTGCTTATCCTGCTGTGGTCTTTTTCTCTCTATCTCTTTACTTATGTTTTTGATGATGTCAAAAGGGGGAAAATGACAGGTAGCTTTGGTTAAGGGGGAACAGAACATGGTTTCATATGTTGTTGAGTTGAGGGGGAACTAATACTGCCTTAGTGGGAAGACTTTCTCTCCATAACTGTCTTTATCTCGTACGTGTATGCTTTATTGTCAAGGGTGTTTGTCACCATCAAAAAGGGGGAATTTGTTGAATTCCTTAGGTTTTGATGGTAACAAACATTCAACTAATTTGGATACTAAGTATTTCAGGAACAAAGACAGTTATCTCAGGGAACCATTGCAGCAAAGGATCACAGAGGGAACAAAGCTTTGTTCATGTCCTTTGTTAGCTCTCAAGGAACTGTAGTGACGAACAAGATCAAGCTGCGAATGGAAGGAAGAAATCCAGCGTGGCGATTATGGAAACAAATCAAAGGAGATCACGCGGTCAAGGATGGAAGACTTCGGCTGCAAGGACTAAGCCGAAAAGAAGATTTGGAGAGAGAATCCGAATGTGTTATCTTAGGAAAACTTTCCTAAGATAATATATTTGGAGAGAGAAGAATCTTATCTTAATCCGTTAATGTTATCTTAGGAATTATTTCATAAGATAATATCGGTTGTTAAGATAATATTCTTCAAATCAATTAATATCATCTTGTTACCAAGTTTAGGAAGATAGGATTATCTTGTTATGATTAGGGTTTGGTCGAGTTGTATTTATATGGGAATGTGGGATTCATTTCAATGTAACCACGACGAGGAAAAAGAAGAACTGAGAGCGTTCAGTTGAGAAGAAAAAGAGAGTGAAGTGTTTGTAAGTCTTAAAGGGTTGAGTTCGATTCATCGTTGTAGAAGAGGTTTCAAATCTAGGTGGGAAGTCTAGAGGTTGGAGTCTAGGATACAAGTGTAATCGAACAAGAAATCAATAAGACAAGTAGACGCTTCAAAATCCTCTCAAGCGGGAAGCTTGAAGGTAGTGGTTTTTCTTTGATTAGCTAGTTTTGCTAATTGAAGTTTCCACTATATATCGTGAGTTTGTCTGTTATCTTTCTTGCTATTTAAATCCGCTGTGCCTTCTGTGGGAACAAAGCTTTTGTTCCCTCAGATGTAACTCTAACGATCCAACACCCCCCTTCCTTGTTACTTGTCAATCATAATTGCATACTTCATCAGATCTTCCCTGTGGGTTCGACCCTTACTTGCTTACTATACATCAATTTAGTAGGTCTGTTAGGACATTTACTTGACTAGGCCATTCAACGATATTTGCATTGCATATTTCGGCCACGTCAATGATCTAGTACGATCTCGTCAAGTTTTTCCATTTCTGGTTCGACGTATCGATTAGATTCTTCGCCGATCTGTGATTGCTATGCGACCTTATGCTCGACAACGCTTTTCATGGAGGCGACGTAGCACTCTTTGGCCATCCTCTGGTCTCCCTTGATTTCTTGGACTCCCCACTTGGTAGGAAACTTGATGACTTGATGGTACGTCGAGGGTACCGCCTTCATAGCATGTATCCATGGCCTGCCAAGGATGCAATTATAGGGAGATGGGCAGTCTAGCACTAGAAATTTCACCTGTTGGTTTACTCCCCCGGCGTATGTCGTAAGAACGATTTCGCCGATAGTGTGTTTAACTTCACCACTGAATCCGACTAGTGGAGTCGATTTCTTGATTAGGTCATCTTCGCCCATGCCCATCCCTTTGAGGGCGTCGAAGGTCAAGAGATTGGTCGAACTTCCTGTATCGATTAGTACTCTACGTATCAAACAATTCCCGATAGATAAAGAGATTACCAGACCATCATGATGGTTTTCCGACCCGTCGGCATCGGACTCGTCGAACGTGACTGTTGGGAGGTCGGAGACCTTGGTTTGTCTGAACTCTGGCGTTTCGGGCTTACTGCCTTTGCTTTCTTTTCCATGTTGTTTGGCCGCGGAGTACGTGTTCCCACATACATCCGATCCCCCTGAAATGGTATTGACAATTTTTGTATGGACAAGAGACGGGGGTTATCTTGTTTTACCTGATCTCGTCGCTCCATGGTAGCTTTGGCTCGTTTCGAGATTACGTCACGCAAGAGCCCCTGCGCGAGTAACATGGCGACCTCTTTACGTAAGGCGATGCATTCGTCCGTCGAGTGACCGTGGTCACCGTGGAATTTGCACCATCTGCTCATGTCCTTTTTAATGTCCGGTCGGTCGCTCTTTCGGGGCCATCTTACCTCTTTTCCATATTTGTCGAAACTCTTGATGAGCTCCGACACGGAAACACTGAAGTTGTAAGATTGAACCCTGGGGGGGCAATGTTGGACCATCTCTCCAGTCTTGGGACCTGTCCTGGAAAGAGTTTACCTGATTCTACTCATTTCGATTACGAGGGTAGGGGTGATGACGTCTGTCTCGACGGATGTCGAAAGAGGATTTGCGATCGGATTGGTCGGGTCTATGGGACGCTTTTCGTGATTCACGATCTTCTTCCAAACGTACCTCGGCCATAGTTTGGCTTGGACATCTTCAAAACTTCTGCACGAGTACTTGGTGATCTCGTTGTAAAGATTGCTATCCTTGATCAGACCTTGTCGGAAGGCTTCGATGGAGGTGGTGACGTCGCAATGGGGAATCGCAACTTTTTCTTTATTGTACCTATTAAGATAGCTTCAAAGAGGTTCATTATACCTTTGGGTGATTCGATAGAGATCACTCGACTGCCTTTCGAGCCTTCGACTGCTGGCGAATTGGATCATGAAGGAATTGACTAGATCCGCAAACGAGGCGATCATTCCCTGAGGTAAACGCATAAACCAGGTCAGTGCGGGTCTCGCGAGAGTCGTGCCAAAGCTTTTGCACATGACAGCTTCGCAGCTCTCCCTTGGAATAGATGCAGTCATTAATTTTGGTTTATAGAGAGAAATGTGATCATTTGGATCGCTGGTGCCGTCGAATGTCGCCATGCTAGGAAGGTGGAACTTCTTTGGGATTTCGACTCTGGCGATCTCTCCGATGAATGGAGATTCCTCATATCCGCCCGACGCTTCCTTCTCGATCGGCTGTGGAACTCCGTGAATTCGAGCGATGCGATCATCAAGTGTCTTCATGTGCTGACTGAGCGTCTGCTGGACGAGGGCCAGGATGTCGGGAGGATTGGTACCTGTGGTTCGTCGATTCGGGTCCCTGCTGACCCGATCGGTGTGGAGGAAAGTAACATTGTTAGTTGAAAATGGATTGACCAGAGGAGTTCGAGATGTACCCTTGATAGGTGTTATTTCATACACCTTTTCTAGCATCTATTAGCATGATTTGGAGGAGTTTTGGATGTGTTTTGGTGCTAAGTCTGCAATCCAGATGTTATGGAGAGAAGTGAAGAAATCCAAGGATTTGCAGCTTAGATGGAGTTTAGAGATGAAGATGGAGCTGCTGGAGTATTTATGGAGAAGGCTACCAACATTTGGTAGTAGTTGGAGAGCAGCAGAAGAAGAGAAGAAGACGAGAGCTGAAGTCTGGAGTTCACCGCCCCGCGTCAGCAGTGCCGTGGCCCGGCGATGACTCCCAGTGAAGGCTGAAGCCCCGCGGTGGATCTTCACCGCCCCGCGGTGGATGTGTTTATTGCCTCGCGCCAGATTATATTTATTTCCTATTTCGTTTATGACTTTGCTTTATTAGTTTATTCGGTTCCTTATTTATTTGTTTTAGTTTAACCTAGTTTCCTAAGACTATTTAAGCCTCTTTTCTAGGTTAAGAGCAGAGACTTAGACACTTCGTTACTGAGACTTAACTTTGATCGTTATTTGATATTAGAGTTTTTCATCCCATTTGATGGAGAACTAACTTCCCTTTGTTCTGTTAGACGATTGAAGCAGTGCATTGATGTGTTTGTGAGATTTCTATTCCTTGTTCTTATCCTTATAAGTGTTGGATTGATTCTCTTGATTATATCGAACTTGATTTCTTGTTGTTCTTCTTAGCCTGATCACCTAGGTTGAATGCTTGTTATCAATTGCTAGGATTGCATATAGGGGTTCCGAGTGCATATCTAGTGGCAAATACAATTGTGCGTATAGGGGTTCCGAGCGTACAATTGTGTGTGAGAATCAATTGCGTGTTAAGTAGGGGAGTGAGTACTTGTACGTCTTTCTACTTGCATGTATCCTATATTCTTGTGTGCATTGCTATTGCTGTGTTGGTGCTAAAGTACGCTGACAACTGTGAGAATCAATTGTACTTTATCATTGGCATAGTGATAAGTCTATTGACAACTGTGAGAATCAATAGCACTTACGATCAGGGTGGGAACGACTATAAGGATAAATAATTGAACTTGGATTGAATAGATTTCAGTGATCAAACTCTATCTTTGTACTGTGGATTTCGCTCTAACAGGACTACTTTCCCTCATATTATCCTCTCAATTTTACTCAATCTACTTGCTTGCTTGCTTTGTGTTCTCCTGATTACAAACCCCAGTTACTTGTTACTTGTCATTCACGATTGCATACTACATCATACCTTCTCTGTGGGATTCGACCCTTACTTGTCTGCTATACTCTGTTTAGTAGGTTGGTTAGGATAATTACTTTGATAGGGCTAATCAACGACATTTGCTATGCATCTTTAGCCTCCGTCAACCCTCAGTATGTCCGGGAAGTCGTATGCCCGGGGGGTCAATTCGACGCTATCCATGTCAAGACGCGTCTGGATGTTGATATGGATGGGCATCCGCCTGGATCCAGAAGTCATTGATTGTACCTACGACTTAAGAGACTCATTTTCACGGGTTAGTTGTGCAATCTCGGCCTCGGATTGGGTGGATAAGGTAGCCAAGGCTTCGGTCTTTTGGCGTTGCTGGGCAAGTTCCTCTTGTAGGGCAGTCATTTTTGGGCAAGCTCTTAGAATTGGTTTGGATTAGGGTTTTCGGTTGTGTTTCCTTGAGCTTGGGTGTCGTCTTCGAGGCATGGCTCCTCGTACCAGTAGGTGGGTTGATGGTCATGGTTGGAAGGTTTCGAGATGGTGATCGGCAAGTTGCCCCACGGTGGGCGCCAAATTGTTTTAGGGCGAAAGATCGGACAACCTAAATCGCCTTAGACGGGGTAACGAGTCGACCGAGTAGTAAAAATCAATCCAAACCAGATAAATGATCAACCAAGCAAAGAATAGATACGAAATAGCAATGTAATTTGTATATTGATTGATGATTGAATCAGATCGAAATACAACTTATCCTAGAGAATAAAGGGTCGGGTCTTGTCCGATAGGCATTTCGGTGATTTGATCGGCAGCGATCGGGTAGTATTACGGGGAGTTTGAGCTAGAGCGGGTGTACTCGTAAGACTTCCGAAGAGTAGGTCGGTAGAAGCCGGGCGTAGGCAGGCGTATCTTCGTTGTCTTTTTTGTGGTCTATTTATGGTAATCTTATCTTGTGTCCGTTACTATATTGTTTGCAATATCTTCTATTAATTATGGGCGAGATCTTCGGGATTTGCTCTTGATTGCTAGCATAATCTCTGTGTTTAATGTTGTTGCCGTTGCCATCGATCGAGCAATTAATGCCCTGGGCGAGATCTTCAAAGCTGGTCAGATCCCATGCGTCTGAGGAATGTCTGTCGCTTCCCTCTAGTTCTCTCTGGCCTTCGACTTTGTTTCGATCTTGGACCAATTCGTTTGTTTCGATATCTTTGGAGTGTTGGGCCCAACAATGGTATTGATAATTTTTGTATGGACATGAGATGGGGGTTTATCTTGTTTTACCTGATCTCGTCGTTCAATGGTGGCTTTGACCCATTCCGAGATCACGTCGTGCAAGAATCCTTGCGCAAGTAACCTGTCGTCCTCTTTGCGTAAGGCGATGCATTCGTCCGTTGAGTGTTCGTGGTCACCGTGGATTTCACACCACCTGCTCATGTCCTTTTTGATGTCTGGTCGGTCGCTCTTTTGGGGCCATCTTACTTCTTTTCCATATTGTCGAAACTCTTGACGAACTCCGACACGAAAACACTTAAGTTGGGATTGAAGTGAACCGCATAACGATCAGCTTTCCCTCCAGTCAGCATGTTTCTTCGTGTGAAGAGAATTTTGGTCGACTCAGCAGCTAGTGGAGATCATGTCTACACGTATGTTCAAGAAATTGGGAGGAAGCAGGAGATTTGATCCCTTTCCAAACGCACTCTTAATGACTAGGTCTTGATTCAGTTTGGCCCCTTTGGGATGTTGTAGAGGACAGTCACCCTTGGAGTTAACTCGTGGAGACAGAGTTCCTGTGTCAACGGTCCTATTCATACAACGCCATCCTTGGAAGCCCATGATTGCATCTCATGGGTGCAGTACATTCCACGCTTTATTCACTTATCATTTCCCGCATAACGAGGGAGTGGTGCGCGCTCAGGGCGATCAGCGGCTGCAAGCACTGTCTCGGTATTGAGAGCAGTACAAGGCAGTCCATATGGTGCAGACAGACCCTCAGATGCTCGATGAGTTTGGCATACCTCCATCCAAAAGATCGGTTTAAGCACTATAAAAAATCCCTGTAAGTGATTCCGAAACAGATAAATATTTTTACTTGGTGCTAACATGTATGGGATGAGTTTCGAGTCACTAGTGGGACTCCTAAAGCGAAATAAGAAGGTCTTTGCTTGGACCCCATATGAAATGCAGGGCTGAGCCCGAATATTGCTTGTCATCGGTTGAATATGCGAGACGAGGCGACCCGTTGTTCAGAGGGCAAGGCGCTCCCCGTTCAGCACACTGAGGCAGTCTTGAAGATCTGAGAAAGTTGCAAGAGGCTGGGGCAATCGACGAGGTTCGGTTTCCGACCTGGGTCTCCAACACTGTTTAGTTAAGAAGAAAAATGGAGAGTGGTGAGTCTGCGTGGACTTTACAGATTTGAACAAGACCTGCCCTAAAGACTTGTTTCCACTCCCGAAGATTGATCAGTTAGTTGATGTGACGGCAGGGCATGAGCGCATGATCTTCTTAGATGCTTACAGAGGTTATCATCAGATCCCGCTCGCCAGGGAAGATCAGGAAAAGACAGCCTTTCTGACTCCTAGGGGAATTTTCTACTACAAGGTAATGCCTTTTGGCCTTAAGAACGTCGGGGCAACGTTTCAGCGAATGATTGTGACCATGTTCTCAATATCTAATTGGGAAAAAGATGGAGGTCTACTTTGATGATATGGTTGTGAAGAGCAGGCTGCAGAGTTCTCATATGGAGGACCTGCAGCAGGTCTTCGATATTCTGAAAAAATCAGGCTTGAAATTGAATGTCGCTAAGTGTGCATTTGTCGTCGGCTCAGGCAAATTTTTGGGGCATCTGGTTACCAGGAGGGATTGAGGCTAGTCCAGATCAGATTCGAGCAATTCAGTCGATTCAAAGCCCTAGAAGCGTTAGGGAGCTTCAAAACTTACAGGTATGGTTGCAGCCCTTAATCGCTTCATCAACAGATCCTCAGACAAGTGCAGTTCCTTTTTCAAACTTCTCAAGGGAGATCGAATTTTCCAATGGGATGACGAGTGTGAACATGCATTGTCTAGCTTGAAGAAATATTGCAAGAGTCGCCGATATTGTCAGTCCGATTGCTGAAGAGAAATTGATTCTCTACTTAGCAGTTTCTGAGCGAGCAGTGAATGCAGTCCTTGTCCGGGAGGAGGGTAAGGTTCAGCGCCCAGTTTACTATGTCAGCAAGACCTTATTAGACCCGGAGAGCCGATACGCGCCTATGGAGAAACTCCTACTAGCTCTAATCGTAGCTGCAAGGAAGCTCAACCATTATTTTCATGCTTATCGGATCAAGGTAACAACAGCGTACCCTCTCAAGTCTCTTCTTTACAGTTCTGATTTATCTGGTCGAGTTGCAAAGTGGGCTGTCGAGTTGGGGCAGTATGAAATTGAATTCATCTTGAGGACATCCGTCAAGGGCCGGGTGGTGGCCGATTTCCTGGCCGAGTTCGTGATGGTGAGCCGAAGCCGGTCTCACACGTGTGGCAGATTAAACTTGGTCAGCAAGGAGCGTGGGAACTGTAGGTTGACGGTGTGAAAAATCGCAGGGGCGCCGGGACAGGCTTGGTCTTAGTCGCCCCACTGGTGAGGTTTTGCGTACAGTTGTCAAGCTTGGCTTTGAAGCGACAAATAATGAGGCTGAGTACGAGGCCTTGATTCTTGGCCTACTTGCAGCCAGAAACGAGGGGGCAAGGTCAGTAACTATTTACTCAGACTCTCAGCTAATTGTCAATCAGATCACGGGCGAGTACGGAGCTAAATCTTCCCGCATGCTTTCTTATCTTGAAAGAGCCCGCAGTATCCTTGTCGGTTCGCAGAGTTTGTTGTCAAGCAAATTCCCCGCGATCAGAATGATGTGGCCGACGCTCTCGCCACATTGGCATCGTCAAGTCTGCCCGGGTCTGACGCGGTCGTCCGTATCGAGATTCTTGAGACTCCTAGCATCGATTCTGAAGAGGTCTGTCCTGTGGACAGTGAGCCAAGCTGGATGGATCCTATTTTCGATTTCATTAGCAGGGGCAAGCTCCCGAAAGACAGGAAAGAGGCGCGTCAGATCAGGTTGAAGGCGGCTCGCTTCTGGATATCGCCTGAGGGAATTCTACATCGTAAATCGTTCACGGGGCCCTACCTCAGGTGTGTTCCTCCGTCAAGGATTGACGACACTCTGTTTGAGATCCATGAGGGAGTTTATGGGGTTCATGAAGCTAGCAGAACCATAGCCAGTATCGCGAGATCACAAGGATTCTGGTGGCCGTGCATGCAGAAGGACGCTGAATGCTACGTCAAGAAATGTGAGAAGTGTCAGAAATTCGCCAAGCTGATTCACCAGCCGACAGGGGATCTTCATCCGATGATGAGCCCTTGGCCATTTGCTCAGTGGGGGCTCGATATTGTGGGGCCTTTTCCCAAGGCTCCCGGTAACAAGCGATTCTTGGTGACCACCACCGACTACTTCACTAAGTGGGTCGAAGCCAAGCCACTGGCCAACATCAGGGATACCGACATCAAGAAATTTATCTGGGAGTCCATAATCACTCGTTTTGGCATTCCTTATGCGTTGATTTCTGACAATGGCACTCAGTTTAGCAGTGCCGCGTTTAAATCTTATTGCGCAGGTTTCGGAATTAAGAATTTTTACTCATCAGTAGCTTATCCGCAGGCTAACGGCCAAGTTGAAGCCACGAACAAGGCGATTCTGGATGGGATCAAGAAAAGACTGGATCAGGCCAAAGGGCAATGGGCGGATGAGGTCCCAGCTGTGCTGTAGGCGCACCGGACCACCCCGAGGGGTCAACTGGCGAGTCCCCCTTCGCGCTTGCATATGGTACCGATGCAGTGATCCCGCTCGAGATTGGGTTGCCAGGCGTGAGCACGTCAGCATTCCAGCAGGCGGAAACGATGAAGCGCTTGACGCTAATCTCGACCTCCTCCAGGAAAGAAGGGATGCGGCAGCTGTGAGGATGGCCGAATACCAGCAGGAGCTCGTCAGGTCTCATGGCAGGCGGGTAAAACCACGCTCTCTCATTGTTGGAGATTTTGTGCTCCGCAAGGCCTTAGCAAACACCAAAGATCCCGCAGATGGCAAGCTCGGGCCCAACTGGGAGGGCCCTTATAGAGTCGTAGCAGATTTAGGGAATGGCTCATTCAAGTTGGAGGACCTCGACGGCAGGGCGATCCCGCGCACCTAGAACGCCGCCAACTTGAAGAAATTCTACATCTAGAAGGCTACAAGGGTACTCTTTTTTCCTCCTCGTTCGTTTTTCCCATGAGGTTTTCCTGCAATGAGGTTTTAACGAGGCCCCGGGGGGTTCTCCCTTGAACATTTAGTCTTTTTTACATTATGAGCATTTTGTCATTAACTTTTCAGACTTATGTCATATTTTGCGAGCAATGCATATCGCGTTGACTTAAGATTGAGGCTCCTACGTTGATACCGAGACGAGTATACTCACGCAGGGCGCCAAAAGCGCCCGACGGAGTTGCCGATACGAGTATCACGTTGAGTGTCCATAAGAGCCTTTGGGGGCGTCAGTTTAGACAGTCCCACAAAGAGTTTGAAACCGACGCCACAGCGGCGTCCGCGATCGGGCGCCGTATTGTAGAGCCATCCCCATGAGATTCAGGGCACTTAGTGATAGTGACTCTGAATCGGAAACCCTTCAGATCCAGGCGCTTTGATCGGCACCTTGGATCGGAACCCCGCGACTTCAGTTCAGAAGGTCAAGGAAGGTCGGTTTAGATCAGCTTTCGGATCCCCGATCCCGGATCGACCCCAGATATCCGAGGGGCAAATTGATAGAGCATTTTATGCGCGGTATTTATTAATTATTTACCGATAATATGAATAAGTCCATTAAGAAGGCCCAAGCCCATTAAGTAGATTACATGTCCATTAAGAAGGCCCAAGTCCATGAAGGGGATTTGGACCAAAAGGAGATGGCTGGTCTTTAGAGAAGAGATCGGTGATCAGGGATTTTCTTCTAGAGAGAGATATCGTCCCTTTCACAAAAATCAGAATCGTTCACTTTTCTGTAATGACAGAAAGATATATCTATCTTCCTTATTCTCCAAAGCATTCTTGTATATTTATATTACTGTAATTCTCATAATCAATGAATCAAGAGAATCATTCATCAAACTCTCTATTAATTAATAGTTTTTAATAAAGTATTTGATCACAAAGTTGTAAGAATAATAGTTTCCAGTAACGGGCTTGTGATTTATACTCGTACTTCCTCTCTTTCATAATATTTAGTCTTTTTACTATTATTCTTGGTTTATAATATTTGTCATTCTACTTATAATTAATACAATATATTTTTTTTAAACGCTATGTCTAGTTTTAAAATATTTATTTTTTAACTCTTAACTATTCACGTTCTTCATTAATTACAAATTTACAATTCATATTTTTTATTTTTAGATTATCTTAAAAAATGTAAACAGTACAAAACAAATCGGAACATTGTGAAAGTAATGGAATACTAATAATTAATCAATTATCATTTCGTGAAGTGGGTATGACTTTTGAACTTATGGTTTCATATTAACTTAATTTGTATAATTATCACTCCTTTCTTCCTTCCTGCTACCCCCTCCACCTCCACCTCCCCACCTCGCCACCTCCCCACTGTCGCTCCTCCCACCTCTTCTCTTCCTCCTCGCCACCAGTTCGCTGCCTCCACCGCTCCTTCTCTGCTCTTCTTTGTACAGGTTCTCCCGCCTCCACTCCGGTCACCGCTGTTGTCCAGATCTTGGCGTGGTCTTTGTCTGCTCCTCTTGTACAGTCGCCGCCTCCGCTCGTCCTTCATGTTTCTGTTCTTGGCGTGGTCTTTCCCTCGAAGCGGGAGCGAGACACACTGAATAGGTATCCGTATCAAATAAGTCTCGCACCCCAATGCGGAAGCGGGACTATTTGTCACATTAAGTGACAAAGAGTCACGCTCCCGCATTGCAGGTGCGAGGCACTAGTGATTTTCGACCTCCAACGGTCGGATTTTCGACCGTTGAAAATTTTGTCTATCTATAAAACCCGAATTTTACATCACAAAAGTTTACAACATCTAAACCTTCTCAAAAGCAATTTGGAAGTTAAAAAATGTCAAGGAATGATGGAGTTTCGGTACAAGGAGAAGATGTTGAGAATAATGAAACTGAAGAGTATTTATTATTTGAAATTTAATTTATTTTGTTTTTCGTTTTTAGTTAAATAATACAGTACCGTTGCTATACAGTTTAATTTTCTATACTTAGTGTAGATATTAATTTATAGTTTTTTTTAAATTATATGATGTAGTTCATTTTCATATACTTAGTGTAGCTATTACATTTTGTAGTTTATTTCGTTAAGCTTAGCGCGTCTATTAATTAGTGTAATTGTTAAATTATGTAGATTATTTTCATAGACTTAGTGTAATTATTAAAGTATGTAGTTCAATTTTGATATACTTAGGGCGTCTATTAAATTATGTAGTTCAATTGTTAAATTATGTAGCTATTACATTATGTAGTTTATTTGATATACTTAGCACGCCTATTAAATTACTTATATCATGTAGTTCATTTGTATATACTCGGTGTAGCTATTATAATTATATGATGTAGTTCATTTGATATACTTAGTATAACTAATTCGGTATGACTTGTAAGTATATATGTACTTAATTAAGTGTTAATAGTGTAAGGATGAATCATTGTATTGTTTATCTAAACAATTAAACATATTGTAAATAGGTACGCACGAGAGATTACTCAGAGGACGTTTCCGTATACTTGGTGTGGGATAGTCGAGAGGAAATGATTAAAGGGTTAAACAAAAGGGTCGGAAATTGATGATGATTATTGTCATTCAAAACTCAAATCTTAGAAGGGTGAAGATGAGTTGCGAGCAATTCGGTAAGTATAAACCTAAAACATCGAGGGGATGAGAACCAACACAAAGTAGTGCAACTGTCCATTTGTGGTGATTGGGTTTAGGGTGAGTAGAGATTCAGAAACAGGGACAGAAAGATGGGGGGAGCTTAGTGTCATTAACGGACACCACAACCACGACCTTCCTACTAGTTTCATTGGGCATGCATATATGGGTCGAATAAACTCAGACCAGGAGGGCATGGTTAGAAGATGGACAAATATGAAATTGATGCCAAGGTGTATTATTCTGAGCTTCGGAATCAATTCCCTGAAAATGTGACAACCGTCAAACAAATCAACAACTTCCGGCGGAAGATTCAATTTGAGGAGCGTGGAGATTTGATGGTAACCCAATGGACGCTAACATTCTTGAAAAAACAAGGGTACAAGGTGTATCATAGGAGGGATAAGCAAACTGATGAAGTGGGATATCTTATTATTTGCCAACCCAAAGTCACTGCACTTGTTGAAGCTATCCCTTATGTCGTTGTTGTTGACAGCACATACAAGACTAATAGGTGCGTATTTAATGAATTTAATATTTAATATTTTTTGTTATTTATACAATCCTATTAAGACTTGTTATATGTATAGGTGCATGGCTTTGGTTGAGATTGTTGGTTTTTCCTCCACCGGCAAGACGTTCAACATTGCATATGCATTT